>JAVTVY010026243.1:0-11407 GCA_036873755.1 Hanleya hanleyi | reverse complement strand
GGCTTCGTTCGTTCCTACTACGCCATGATGCCTCTCAATGAACTTACATGCACACTCCAGGATCACACGGCTCCAGGAGTCGTTCGGCTCTATCCGGCAATAAAACAACCTCTCCCAGCTCTCTGCCCATTTGTTTGATCAAATTCGGCAAAGAGTTTGATTGCCGTGAAGAGCTCATTCGTCTGCAATCAGTCTTCAAACATCAACGGTCGGTTGTCGGAATTCTCCGCCATTATCTTTGTACGTGTCATTCAAAATTCAACCGACCGTTGATGTTTGAAGACTGATTGTAGACGAATGAGCTCTTCACGGCAATCAAACTCTTTGCCGAATTTGATAAAACAAATGGGCAGAGAGCTGGGAGAGGTTGTTTTATTGCCGGATAGAGCCGAACGGCTCCTGGAGCCGTGTGATCCCGGAGTGTACATGTACGTTCATTGAGAGGCATCATGGCGTAGTAGGAACGAACGAAGCCATGTCAACTTGGCTATGTCAGGCCCAGAAAGCACAGGTCGCCGCGCGAAACACCGCGTGTGCGGATGCCGGGTCGGGCATCGACACATGAACAGTCAGTTGAACATTACGACCACAAGCGCCTTCCCTCCACAAAAAATCTAATTTCCAAAATACGGTACCGTACTTCCGTGTTTCATCAGTGTTAACATTGGAATTATTCGTTATGTAGTTCAGTGTTGTCTGCTAAAACGCTTGGGACTATTTATTTTATGTCAATTATGAATAAACAATACGGGAGAACAAATTGATCCGCAAACTTACTTGTCAAAATGGCTGCCGATTTGAAATAAAATCTCTATCCCATAATAATACTCTTGAGTCAGCCAATCAAAGCTGTCGTTGGATGAACTATTGGAAATCCCCCACGCCCCAAGTTGAAATCCTGCCAATATTAAGATGGGCACAGCTGTCTGCTCCGTGAAAATGTCTAATCTGTGACAACCGCATTGTGTTCACTTTGGTAACTCTTGCTGAGTTTATATTGCTAATGATATATTTTCGGCCTTCTGTCCAATTTTGAACAAATTGGCGACGACTAGAAAAATAAGAAATAACATATTAATATTCCTAAACCAGTGACAGTCTGTACCAATCTGTAGGGAAAGTGAGGCAAGCTTCACCACGAGCTTGGGATTAGTTCTCTTACGCTTTTCACGGTTTATTTTAATTTCATATGAAGTAATTTCTTGAGAGACACAAAAACTGACATGGCTAATGAGGGGTTCAAGACCCTTACCTCGGAGGAGTTTCGTGGGTTACGTGACCTTTCCCTGCACGTGCGGGAGCAGTTATTAACTTGAGTTTTCAGGTAGGTACCGCTAATCCACGAGAGAGAAATTCTCATACAGCAGATGAAAGTCGCAATTTTATGCTGAATTGTTGTAAATATCATCGTTCATGCACCACATGAAAAAAATTGGTTTAAGTAGTTTTAAAAGGAATAATATACCCTAATAGAACAATTTATCAATCTGACCTGTTCACAATGAAAGATTGAACAGCGACTGTCGTTATTTCCACGGAAAACGAGATTATTTTACGTCCGGAAAATCTTCGGCAGTCATCGGAAGTATAGCTCGTTGGCCGTCAATAGCTGATACATTTGCGTACACTTCGCCTGCGTACACTTCGCCATCCATAAGATGTAATACCGCGTATAGATGACCGAGATGGTTACAGGTTGTAGCTGACAGAGTACTCACTAATTATTAGATTTTAATCTTAATAATATATTTTGAATCCTGAAGAAATACTCATTTCAAAAATATATAGATTGATATATTTATGCTATTTCATGACAAAAAATTCAACCGGACGACGACACAGATTTATTGGAAATGTGGCACAGAAATACTAAACGTCTGGGAATTCAGGCTGTTTGCCTGTTGAGACGTTAAGAACATTGTTCTGGACGTCAGGATGCCGGTTGCAATTTTACCGGGATTATGCACCACACTCCACCCCTCCCCCCCTCCCCCTCCCCACCCACCCTTGTAACAGCCTTGCCAGTAGAAACTTCTGAAAACTTGTTTCCTTTCATGTAATGAAAATTAGTTATGGACATTTAAAGATACCCGGTAACAAGGGTTCAAGAGCAAATTTTTATCAGGAAATCGAACAGGTTCCCATTGGGGTCTAGAAGATATCTTGCACAACTAGACCCCAAGGGGTACCTATGTACCAAATTTTAAAGGAATCCATGCAGTACTTCCTGAGAATTCACGATAAAGTTTCATGGGAAAATCCAAGATGGATGCCTGGTGGCCATATTGGATTTTCGAATCGGACCAGAAAAGGTAACCTGCACAACTAGACCCCAAGGGGAACCTGTGTACCAAATTTGAGAAAGATCCATGCAGTAGTTCCTGAGAAATTACGATAACAAGATTTCATGGGGAAATCCAACATGGCTGCCTGGTGGCCATATTGGATTTTCGAATCGGACCAAAAAAGGTATCTTGCACAACTAGACCCTAAGGGGAACCTGTGTACCGAATTTGAGAAAGATCCATGCAGTACTTCCTGAGAAATGACGATAACAAAGTTTCATGGGGAAATCCAAGATGGCTGCCTGGTGGCCATATTGGATTTTCGAATCGGACCATAAAAGGTATTTTGCACAACTAGACCCCAAGGGGGACCTGTGTACCAAATTTGAGAAAGAGCCATGCAGTAGTTCCTGAGAAATCGCGATAACAAGGTTCCATGTGGAAATCCAAGATGGCTGCCTGGTGGCCATTTTGGATTTTCGAATCGGACCAGAAAAGGTATCTTGCACAACCAGACCCCAAGGGGAACCTGTGTACCAAGTTTGAGAAAGATCCGTGCAGTAGTTCCTGAGAAATGGCGATAACAAGAATTGTTTACGGACGGACTGACTGACTGACGGACGACGGACGGACGGACGACGGACGGACGGACAACGGACCACGGACGAAAAGTGATTTGAACATCACCAGATGGTGGGCTAAAAATGGACGTGTAGATAAGACAACTGTCACATATATAGACCTGATACGCACGGACCGATATATGGACGGATGGAAATCGCAATCACATAATACATCCGCCGTTTGGACTGACGTATAAAAAGGACATTTTCGGATTCTCATGGATTTCATTGGGGAAATGTGGGCCATACGGCCTACTTTGTCTACGTGTACAAACAGACTGGGATACTGACGTTGACCCATTGAGTTACCACTCACAGAGGCTCTGAAAAATGCGATGAGTTGCGAAAACATAGGAAGTCATGATTTCGACATCGCAATTATGATTGCCGTCATATGTACTCTTAACATCGCAAAGCCTCAAAGGGTCAAACTATCTAACATGCAAACATTGCGATTGCGATGTTAAGAGTCGATGAGATGTTAAGGGTACAGAGCCCTCCTGCATACACTTGTACACGCCCTCTAGAACCTGTCTGTTTACAGCTAAAAGTATGCTCTATAGCTATGGTAATGTATATATTTCTTGAAAGTACATTTCTCAAGGATTCTAAATATATACATTTGTTCAGTGTAAACCTGTCAGTTGTGAAGATATTTGCATTTAAAAATATAATTTAAAATTTAATTTAATTTTTCAAAAAAAGTATTCAACTTATCGTAAGTTTTTTCGTCATTTACTGTAGAAGACAACTCCAACAGGAAATAGTTGACATTTAATGGGATATTTCATCACAAAATCGAGCAACTCGGAGTTTTGAAGTTGGAAGTTGAATTAAATGTCAATGAAATAAGATCTAGACCAAAATTGACAAAACTGAGACACGGATTTTCTGTTGGAGTTGTCTTCTACAGGAAATGGAGAAGTTACGATAAGTTGAATACCTTTTTGAAAATAGATATTTAAAATAGAAAGCTCATTTTTTTCTTTTTTTTTAATTCGAATATCTTGACAACCCACAGATTCACAGTAAACACATTTATATATTTGGAATCCTTAAGAAATGCGCGCTCAAAAAATATCTACATTACCATAGCTATACGGCATACTTCAAACTGTATAAAGACAAATTCTAGAGGGTGTGTAAAGTGTCTCAGGAGGGATCAGTATCCTTAAGGGTTTCTACATTCCGCTGATCCCATTGACGGTGATTAGCGGCCCATACTGGTGACGTCAGTTAGGCATGTGCTCGGAAGAAATTCACTGACGCCGCAGATTTGGATGTCATATATATGTGGTACCGTATTATGGATTCTCTCAATGTGTCGAAATGGTCGGTCAAGATCCGTTTAACCTTGCACAGTTCAATTTTTGTTCTTGCTTTCTCAAAATATAAACTTAAAATTTGACCGTCAATTTTCATTCTTCGTTTTAATTGTCCGTTTTTCGTTTGTTTTTTTTTGTTTGTTTTTTTTTGATTTTAACTTTGACGTAACAATTTTAAGTACGCAAGCGCAAGGGCTATGGCGTCACTTCCGGTACGAGGAGTAGAATAGAAAGCGCAAATCGAGTTGTATAGGAGGTGTGGAGCGTGAGAGACCTGGGAGCTCACTACACAGATTCCTGGAGTCTGACATTCCAACTAGGGTAGTATAGGGCAACTGTGCGCATGTTGGTGGCCCACCAGACCATTCTGGACAAGTGGAATCCCGCTTTTCGCATTGGTTATTGGCATTGAGGCTTTAGCCAATCAGGACAGAGTTTTGGATTTTACCAGTTCTAAAAATGGATCTATAGAGCCCTATAAACGCGAACAGGGGAGTAGTATAGTAAACCTCAATTGAGCCTAATTGACCTCAGAAATTTGCATATTTTGTGGAGGTCACGTGGAGGTCACACAGCCAATGAGAAGCGAGTATTTTGACCTCTGACCAAAAAGCTACCTCCAGCACAGGAGAGTTCCAAATTTGCATATCACGTGACCCAGGTCAAAGATGTATTCCTCCGCGGTGATGCGGTCATGTCTGGCGGTGATTCGGTCTGCTTCCGCGGAGAAAAAGTAGTCCCTAGATAAAATGGTCCGATGGGGTCGAGTGAGGTATCAAAGTGAAGCTTATGTGAAGGGCATCTAATGGGCTGGGTGTGGGGTGGTCAAAATGGCGGCCTGTGGGTGGTGGTGGTGGGTTCAAAATGGCGGCGCAAGGGCGCAAACGAGGCGGTGGGGAGGTCACGGGGAGAAAAAACCCTCACATTATCCTCAAAAAACCCTCTAAGCCATATAATAATAATAAACATAATCTATAGGTGTTGTACCATGTTAATAGCATCAGTCTAGCATCTGTACCACCCTAGGGTCGAGCGTTTATTGTCCCGTGTATCTCCGCAGAAAATCAACAAACAAAATGGCGGCTCCAGGATGGTGTGGGGACGCCCTGTCTCGCCAGTGTGTACAGGCGCGCAGGTGCAAAAATGGCGGTTCTTTGAATGTACAGTTTGAGTTTCTCTCTCTCCCGAAGTCTACAAAAACGTCAATGATGTAACTGTTCTTCCTGTAATTTAAGTTCAACCTTAGCCAGTTCAAGCTCACGTTTTTTGTCCAGTGCTTTCATTTTAGCGTTAATTTCTGCCTTCCGTTGTTCTTCTTTAATCCTTGCTGAAGATATGGTACTGTGTGTAGAGTCCACTCGGCTGGTACGAAACTGTTTCCCCTTGCTTCCACGACTGGTCTGAGAAACACTATCATTCGAAGAAACGACAGGCGAGATAAACAAACGAAGACACCATTGTTCCACAGAAGACTTGAATGATGATTGCACGACGTCAAATTCCAGATAGACATCATCATCATCTGGTAGTAGCAGCTCTTTATATGTGCTACGAATGCTCAAATATTCTTCATAAAGAGCCATCCATTCACTATAGCTCTTTTGTACAACAGAGCTACTTGCGTCCTCCTTCATCAGCTGACTGATTATTTCAGCTTTAAACTTCAACTTTCTCGAAAGCGTATTCAATTGTTTCTCTTTAACATCTAAAAGGTACTCTCGTCCCTTTTCCGTCATTTGCTTAGGGCGAGCACCAGAAGCTTTCTCCTTCTCTTCACGTGTGGGAGGTTTCATGCCCTCTGTTCCCCTGGGGTCACCTAGATTGGTCAAATCAGTTATCTTGTTCTCTTCCATATTTCATATATTTGTCAAAAAACGTCAATGATGTAACTGTTCATTTGCCGAAGAACTCAATTCACGCCCAGATTTCTTGATGACAATATGACAATGTTTATTCGTGACAAGTGACATAGTTCGTGACCCATATTCATCGTTGCAGAATGCACGTGTAACACTAATATGTCCAGTTATACATGACACGATCGTTGAAAATATTGTGAATTGTCCGAATGGCGAGCTGGCGAGATTGACTGAAAATACAGAAATAAATTTACAAATAAGTTGTCTTGTTGTTTATCGTTTACAGTGCACATAACTAAATATACCCTGCATATGGCTTACATTCAACAGAACAAAATGGGCATACATGAAATGTCAGAGTCAAAAACAAACCAATTCTTTCTTATAAAGTTCTGTATACTCGTATATACTTCAGCTCAAGAACATTTATCTGTCATGTTATATTCGGGGTTTATTTAGAACACAGAAATAACGCGGAAAACACGTTGTATCTATCCATAAAGAATGATAAAGAGTTATTGATATACCCCAAAACACAATATAGGCTGTACAGAGTTACGGACAAAGGGAGGCAACTTTGCACCTAACTTGAACATGTAAACAATACGCCTATCGCATGGCTTAGCTTACGTTATGCAAAGAAACTGCTAAACTTTATAATACTTTTGTAGCATAAATGATGCTTATCAACACATCAACGGTGCATCACTAATTCACCCAAACGTTTACCAAGATCATTACATATAATTCATACAATAATCAACCTTCAAACATACCGTTTTTGTAGACTTCGGGAGAGAGAGAAACTCAAACTGTACATTCAAAGAACCGCCATTTTGCACCTGCGCGCCTGTACACACTGGCGAGACATGACAATACGAGTAATCTCCCTTAGACTGATATCACTCTATACAGACAAAAAACATTACTGTTTGGCCGTTACATCCCGGCCCCCAAATTGCAGAGTTTCTAAACGTAGCAATTTTCAAATGAAAACATTCAGGTCAAACAGAATAATACGTAACAGTAGTAGGTTAATGATTACACAATCCTCAACTACGGGTCCATAAGCAGAAGTTGTATTACAAAATCAATCCGTAGGTACCACTATGTGCTGGGGGTATCCCCATCAGCCTCCAGGATAAGGCACAGTTTGTCTACAGGTCGAACTAAGCACGTAGACTTTGTCTTCACTTTGACAGATCGCACTAAACCCTTCTGGTCTTTGTTAACTTCAAGTACCCTACCCAGACACCACGAGTTTCTGGGGGTACTGTCAACGATCAACACAAGATCATTCACTTCAATGTTTCGGCGAGGATGGAACCACTTTTGTCTCTCTTGGAGAAGGGGAAGATATTCCTTGACCCACCTTCTCCAGAACATGTCGGCTAGATACTGTACTTGCCTCCATCGGCGATTTGCATAATTGTCAGATTTATCAAACTCGCCTGGAGGAAGGGTTTCACCTGCACGCATCAGTAGCAGATGGTTCGGAGTGAGAGCCTCCAAATCTGTATAATCGTTGGATACCTCTGTAATCGGTCGTCCATTTAGTATCGCCTCTACTTCACAGAAGAGAGTGCTCCTAGATTCATCATCGAGGCGGCCGGCTTGTTGGTGCAGAAGCGAATACAATATCTTGCGAACAATGCGGATAAGGCGCTCCCATACGCCCCCATGATGGGACCCAGTTGGTGGATTGAATAGCCAGGTCACATTCTTCTGTCGTAGTGTCTTGTGGAGTTTCGATTGATTCCAGCGTTGTATTTCTTCGCGTAATTCGCGCTCACTCCCTACAAGGTTTGTCCCATTGTCGGACCTGATGAGTCCAACAGGACCTCTTCTAGCAATCAGCCTGCGAATAGCATTAATGCAAGAGTCCGTATCTAAGGAATGTGCTAATTCAAGATGAACAGCTCTCGTAGCTAGGCATGTAAAGACGACACCATATCGCTTCACCAGGCTACGGCCACGTTTTACCTCGAAAGGTCCGAAGTAGTCCATCCCAGTAGAAAAGAATGGGCTCTGATTGGGTATCAGTCGTTCTGGAGGAAGATCCGCCATCTTTTGTTCTACAGCACGTGCCTGGTACTTACGACAGACGACACATCGACGTACAAGTTTCTTTATTACAGCAGAAGCACCAATAACCCAATATTTCTGTCGAAGAGCAGCTAACATGGTATTCTTCCCGAGATGTCCAACAGATCTATGAATGTACTCTAGGTATAGCTACGACACACGAGATTCCTTAGGAAGGATAATTGGATGTCTGGCATCGAAAGGAACATTGGCACGATCAAGTCTACCACCAACTCTCAGAACACCATCAACTAAGACTGGGTCGAGTTTGCGCAATGGGCTGGATTTGCTCAATTTCTGTTTAGTTGTTTTCCCTTGATTAGCTAGAGTGCTTATATCCTTCTGAAAGTGTGTGCCCTGCACAGACTTAATCAAGATCGATTCTGCCTGGTGAACGAATTCCAACTTCAGGTGAGTATTGTTCAGCCGCTGTTTAATCCCCTCGGACTCAAGTGACTTCTTTTCACGAGAAGAGGAGTCAGTCTTCAGTTTCTTAAACTTATCCAATGCAAGTAAGACCCAACCTAACACGGATCTCAGTTTCAGCCAATCAGAATGACGATTTATCAAGTCGTCAATCATAGACTCAGTGCGGTCTACCGTAGTGACATTTACCGTAGCTTTCTTAACTTCGGGATCATCACTGGGAAGGATTCTCTGTCCATCTTCACACTGTGGCCACCTCGATTCTGGCATCCAGAGAAACTGTGGACCGTGTAGCCATTCTGTATGGTGAAGAAACTGGTTCATATGAAGACCTCTTGAGGCACAGTCGGCAGGATTCATCCTGGATTCCACATATCTCCACTGTTCTACTTCAGACCCACCACGAATAACAGTCACGCGGTTCGCCACAAAGGTGTGGAATCTGGTTGATTCATTGGCAATGTAACGAAGGACCGACATGCTATCTGTCCAATAACGCACACTGTCGACTGGATAATCAATCTCCTTGATGATCATCCTGCTCAGGCGAACAGCCACTGTCGCTGCAGTCAATTCCATCCTTGGAATTGTTACCTTCTTCAATGGAGCAACCCTGGATTTTCCCATCAGCAGGGTGCAGTGATGACGTTGATCCTTATTTGTGAGTCGTAAATAGATTGATACCCCATATCCACTTTCGCTCGCATCCGAGAACACATGTACCTGACAACAGGTAATTGCACCAAAGTCTCTTGGTCTGTAACATCTTTGAAGTTGAATGCTCTCAAGTAGGGGAAGTTCAGCTACCCATTGTTGCCAACTCTTCAAATTGTTGCCAGTGATTTCTTCGTCCCAACCGATGCATTGTCTGCATAAGTCCTGTAGAATGATCTTTGCAGTCAGCACAAAAGGCGCGGCAAATCCCAAAGGATCATACACTGAGCTTACCATGGACAATACCCCTCTTCTGGTTAGTCGTTGGTTCTGCAGATGGATGTTGAACCCTATAGTGTCAAGCTCTACTGACCAGTGCATTCCCAAAGCTCGTTCATTAGGAAGTGGCTCACAATCAAAGTCGAGGCTTCTAACCTCTTTGGCCCGCTCTTCTCCTGGAATGGATTCCATAACGTTCCGGCTGCTGCTGAGCCATTTTGCGAGCCGAAAACCTCCAAGTTGGCACATATCAGAAACGTCTCGAATGAGATTTATAGCCTTGGTTTCTGATTCTACTGAGGCTAAGCAGTCATCTACATAGAAGTTCCTTCGCACTACATCTGCGACCTTGGGGTCGAACAAGTGACTGTTGTCATCAGCCGTTTTTCGCAATGCAGCGTTGGAGCAGGAAGGTGATGACACTGCGCCGAACAAGTGGACAACCATTCTGTGTGGAACTGGCTCCTGTCTGGTATCTCCATTAGGCCACCATAGAAATCGGAGGCAATCCGCGTCTTCTTTGGGGACCCGAACTTGATGAAACATGGACTCAATATCGCCCATCACCGCAACTTTCTCCTGGCGGAAACGTAACAATACTGCAATCAAGCTGTTGGTCATATCCGGACCTTGTAGAAGGAGGCTATTTAGACAGGCACCTTGATACGTCGCAGTACAGTCAAAGACGACTCTAATTTTCTCTGGTTTATGAGGATGATATACTCCATGATGTGGAATATACCATATCTTGTCATCCGACCGGTCGATCTCATGACGTGGGACCTGTTCTGCATATCCCTTATCCAGAATAGATTTCATAAACAGCTTGTAGTCCTCTCGAAACTTGTCGTTGGTCGCCATCTTTCTCCTTAAACTTCCAAGTCTCTGTCTCGCTTGGACCTCATTGTTCGGAAATTTGACATCGTCTTTCTTGAAAGGTAAGTTTATGCAGTAGTGTCCGCCCTCAAGTTTGATCGTACTGTTGACCTTTTCTAAGAACCGTTTGTCTTCCTGGGAATGTTCCCTTTTGTCGTCAATAACATGCTCTGGGAAATCTAATCTCATGGATTGCTGCACTTTAGTATCAAGTCTCTTCAAGACTTCCAACTCCTGGATGGCGATGACGTCTGCTCGATTTACCGTTAAAGTATGCGAGCTTTCGGCATCAGCTGGCCGAACAACATTCCAAGCAATCCAGCCTAACAAGGACTTTGTAGCATGTGGGCTACCCCGAGGACCTGTTCTCACCATTGTAGGGGTGTAAGCATCTGGCACATCATTCCCAATCAATAGCCCGACATCGGATGATATAGTTGGTAGCACAATGTCGTTCAAATGTGGCCAGCGGTTGATATCCTCAGTGGTAGGTATGTGTCGTACCGACACAGGCATCTTATCCTTTGTATACACTTTAGGTAACTTGACAAAGTTCTCCATGTTTAAGTCACCCACTTCCAGACCGTGAATGGCGTAAGTTTGCATCGTATGTGGAGTGCCCATGGTGTCTAGGGTTAACTTCAAAGGTTTACCACTACCTCCAAGTTTTCTAAGCAAACTGTCAGTACAAAATGATGCGCTGCTTCCCGGATCCAAGAAGGCATAGGTATGGACGGAGTTCATCCCATTTCTCATTCTGACTGTTACTGGGACAACGGCCATTGTACATTCCCCTGCAACACTGGCACGGCGTCGATCATAGCGCCATCTGCACACACTGACGCAAGGGAGACAACTCGTGTGGCCCAAGGATATGGAAATAGCCGTTTTGGAGCTAGGGGAGTTACTACTGGTTCAGTGGGGTCGAGTGAGGTATCAATGTGAAGCCTATGTGAGGGGGCATCTGATGGGCTGGGTGTGGGGTTGAACTAGCG
>JAVTVY010026242.1:0-10980 GCA_036873755.1 Hanleya hanleyi | reverse complement strand
GCAAATAAGCTCAAAATGACCCCAATATGATAATCGGAGAAGTCACGGAGTTTCAGCGCTCAATCGTTTGTCGTTCCGAAGATACGAGCAAAAAACCAACAGGGGGGGGCGTAAAGTGCCCTCCCCCCCGGCCAGGTGGGGTTAAGGTACAGGGGCGTCGGAAGCAAATTCAAAGTGGTACGGCCACTATCATATCACTTTAGGCGAGGGTCCAGGGGCCGCCGGAAGCTTAATCACAAGGTCGGGTACGGACCACGAAAGGTAGAATGTACCCAGAAACAACCTAGCGTGTATGATAAATTGGACAAACGAACAACGAATTCGTATGAAGAAAACACATTTTTTGTTTCGTTGATAAAATAACGTGAACATCAAACGGCATCATGCATATGAACGTACATGGTACTTATTCACGGTCGGTGCTCAGACATGTCAGAGCCGCTAACAAATTCACTGGCGCTCTGGACCGATCAAAGTCTTCTTCAACTTGGAAGCTATCAAAACTGCTTAGTTCGTTTGCGTTTAATTTTGTGTTTATTTCTTTCTTTGTGTTTTGTGTTTATTTCTTTTTTTCATATTTTTGTTTATTGCGCAAAAGTGGTACGGCCATGGCTTCCGACGCCCTTTAGGTGAAAGGTTGTTCAATCCGGAACTAAGTCCCGACTGTTATGTTTTTGATTGCATGGCCTTTCCATTTCTTAAAAACTTTAAGATATCCAACACTTTTATTTTTGAGACCTTCATAAGACTTATACAGACGGACAACCTAGAAAATTGTCGAATTTACAATTGCAAAACGCTGCGTTCTGCTGCATTCTGATAATAGTAGGCCTTTTACCGCATCACATTTGTCATTCTCTCTGGAAAACTATCAAAACTTTAGTGTACTGTTTATTTATTTTTTTCTGCTCAAATTATTGGGGGGTTTTAGCCCCCGTAGCCCCTCCCCCGCTCCGCCGTGCCTGTTAGATACTCCGGCGGTAACTGTATCATATTATTATTGACTCCGGCGGTAGTCCGATCTCACTCCGCCGTATGTTGTATCACCACTTGCACACAGGTCATATTCACGAGTCTCAAAATCATCGAAATTCTTCTTTTTCACATATAAATATCATCTTGCCATTAAAAGGCAACCTCGTTTTACATAACGATCGTAGGTATACTCTTGATTAATTGGATAAAATGCATATTTGATGTAGTTTTTCTAAGAAAGGTTTCTAGATTCGGCTTCTAATGGATGTAATTGTCTATTTAGAATTATCCCGTTCTCAAAAACACGTCAGCTAGTTAAATAAACGTACCATCTAACGACTGAGACAATGTGATATTGTTGATAGGGTACGGTTCTGACATATCAACGTAAAAATCAACAAGTTGTCCCACAATTTTTCACGCCCTTCCCTCCGGCGGAAGTTCACCCTCCGGCGGAAGTTGGAGCAGCCGTTTGGTATGCAGGGTGTGTAAAAGGCACAGCCAGAAGGGCAAGCTTTAATTTGGCATTTTGGGATTTATATATGTAGGACTTCATGCCATCCGGCACATGTGCTCTGCCTGGACAATTAAATTAATGTTGTGTTACATAAGCGAGATCCTGTGATCCCCTGATAGATTCCAGGAAAATCGTCTGTCACCTGTCAAGTAGATGAATGGATGTACAAATCATTATGAGATTGAAAGAGAGATAACACTTCATCAGGGTTTATTTCCTTTTCCAAGATCATTTTGAGAGGAAAGAGTACCGAGACAGGCATGCGACTCAATTATCGATATCAATGTGTTTACACATTATTTGAAATGGGATCATATTGAAATGCCATCATCGATCGCTAGCTTAATTGTATATCATAATTCTAAATATATTGAAGTACATATTCACCAAGTTAAATGCTTCTATCATGCTTTGAACGAATTCGCTAAATATTTGGCCGCTACATTGGAAACGGCGGTTATTTTGTGGCTGTTTTTATTCTGAATACCGATTAATTCTACACAATTCCGTGTATATTTTCACAAAATTTCAAGCTTCTATCTCCATTCGGACAAAATTTACATTTTTATACGCCCGCCAAAAGGCGGACGTATTATGTGATGGCGGTTTCCGTCCGTCGGTCCGGTTCTCGTGTCCGGTCTATATCTGGGACAGTTTCCTATCTACAGTTCCAATTTTTGGTGAGTGGATACCCTACGGTGAGACGATGTGTCGCGTACTAACATGAAGGTCGAGGTCGGAGGTCAAAGGTCACTGGCTTAAAAAACAGGAAATCACTGAAGTGTTCGTGTCCGGTCCATATCTGTGAACGTTTTCTATCCAAAGTTGCAATTTTTGTGAGTGGATACGCTAGGTGGGGACGATGTGTCGCATACCAAAATTGAGGTCGACGTCAGAGGTCAAAGGTCACTGTTGCCTAAAATCAGGAAATCATTGATCATTGACAGTTTTCTATCTACAATTCTAATTTTTGATGAGTGGATGCCCTAGTGGGGAACGATGTGTTGCATACCAAATGTAGGTCGAGGTCAGAGGTCAAAGGTCAGTGTGACTGAAAAATCAGGAAATCAGTAATAATTTCTAATTTTTTGTGAGTGGATTCAATAGGGGGAATGAAGTGTCGCATACCAAAAAAATAGGTCAAGGTCGAAGGTCAAAGGTCACTGTGACCCCAAAATCAGAAAATTAATAAAAATAACATTTTTTGTGTAAGTAGATACATCAGGGGGACACGATGTGTCACCCACCGAAATGTAGGTGAAGGTCAAAGGTCAAGGTCACTGTGACCCCAAAAGCGTGAAATTGTTAAAAATCATGGTTTTTTTAATCCATTGAGAAATTACAGGGAGCCGTTTTTTCATGTACCAAAATTTAGATCAAGGTCAAATAGTCAAGGTCACTGTGCCCCCAGAATCGAGGTCAATGGTCGGTTGACCTAAAAATCAGGAAATCATTAAAAAATACAAATTTTTATACGCCCGCCAAAAGGCGGACGTATTATGTGATGGCGGTTTCCGTCCGTCCGTCTGTCTGTCTGTCTGTCCGTCCCTCATGTTCGGTCTATATCTACGACAGTTTTCTATCCACAGTTCCAATTTTTGGTGAGTGGAAACCTTACGGGGAGACGATGTGTCGCGTACCAAAATGAAGGTCGAGGTCAGAGGTCAAAGGTCACTGGCCAGGAAATCACTGAAGTGTTTGTGTCCGGTCTACATCTGTGAACGTTTTCTATCCACCGTTGTGAGTGGATACTTTAGGTGGAGATGATGTGTCGCGGACCAAAATTGAGGTCGAGGTCAGAGGTCAAAGGTCGGTGTGACCGAAAAATCCAATTTTTTCGTGAGTGGATTCAGTAGGGGGAAATGAAGTGTTACATACAAAAAAATTAGGTCAAGGTCAAAGGTCACTGTGACCCCAAAGTCAGGAAATTATTAAAAATAGCATTTTTTGTGTCAGAAGGTACATTAGGGGAACACGATGTGTCACCTACCAAAATGTAGGTCAAGGTCAAAGGTTAAGGTCACTGTGACCCCAAAATTGTGAAATTTATAAAAAATCGTGATTTTTTTTTTAGTCCATTGAGAAATTACGTGGAGCAGTTTTGTCATGTACCAAAATTTAGATCCAGGTCAATAGTCAAGGTCACTGTGACCCCAGAATCAAGGTGAAAGGTCAGTGTGACCGAAAAATCAGGAAATCATTAAAAATTGCTAATTTTTTGTGAGTGGATTCAATAGGGGGAAATGAAGTGCCGCATACCAAAAATTAGGTCAAGGTAGGTCAAGGTCAAAGGTCAAGGTGACAGGTCACTGTGACCCCAAAATTGTGAAATTGTTAAAGTCATTATTTTTGTGTCCATTGAGGAATTACAGGGAGATAGTTTGTCATGTACCAGAATTTAGGTCAAGGTCAATAGTCAAGGTCACTGTGACCCCAGAATCAAGAAATCTTTAAAAATTACTTTTTTGTGTCAGTGGATACATTAGGAGGACATGATGTGTTACGTACCAAAATGTAGGTCAAGGCCGAACGTCAAGGACACTGTGACCCCCAAAATCATGAATTTCATAAAAATCATGATTTTTTGTGTCCATTGATACAATGATCATGTAATGCGATGTTGAGTATTGTCCATTCATCCATTAACATTTGTTGTCCATGCGATATCTCTAGTTTCAAGGTGTGGATTGGTACCAAACTTTGAGTATACCTTACTCACAGGCAAAGAGGAGCCATACATTTTGAGATCAATTTGTCAACGTCAAGGTCACACTCCCCCAAAACTGAATCAAGTTTTGCTGACTTTCCCCTTCATGTATATGGCATTTGTTCTGTGGAGTTCTCTCCCATGTTTGAAACCGCTACATTTAGTTAAACTGTTGTGAAATAAAAAACTTACATTTACTAATTTAATGGGGAGAGGGGTCCTTTATGAACTGCATACCTGTTTATTAACTCCAGAACAAAGGTTTGCTTCATCACTTTCCTCTTCCTTCATGAAAAATCCTCTCGCCCATAAGGAATCCATTTGCAGGAAAACTGCTATTTTCTTGTTGATTTCAGTGTGGGATATGTGAGCTCTCGGCTCTTGTTTTGAGGTCAGCTGGTTACCAAGAGTTAAACCCATTTTAATTTGTCATTCAATATAAGATGTGATATATGTTACATTCTCAGAAGCACAAAATCATAGACTGCTGGATTGCTAGCTACCAACTGGAATCAAGGCTAATAAACAACCTTGCAATTTGAACCAGTGTAATTTCAGATATACGGGCGTATATTGAAGCCCCTTGGGCTCTTGTTATTATTTACTATATGTTTGACAGTCATATTGGAAATGGCGTCCATGGTGATGGCGTTCCCACTGGTTGCATTTTGCGTACGAATTATTATTTGGTCAATATGTCTTAGAGTACCTCTTCACCGAATGTCATGCTTCTATTAAGATTTGACCCGCTCTATACCTCTGCATTCTCGCTTCCTCACATTGCACATTGTCGCTTATTCACACTCGTACTCACACGTCTTCGCGCTCCCATGCATTCTCGCTCTCACTCGCACTCGTGCTCTCTCATATTGTCGCTCCCTCACACTTTCACTCCCATGCCTTCTCGCTCTCCCACACTCAGACTCCCTCTCATTCTCACCCACTTGCACTGTCAATCCCTCACACTTTCGCTCTTTTACATTCTGTCCCCTTCAGTCGTCCACTCAATCTCATACACTCACACTGACTCGTTTTCCCTCACGCTCTTGCCTCCCACTCTTGCGCTGCTTTTCACACTCTCACCCACCCACTCCCTCGCCCACCCACTCCCTCGCCCACTCACTCCAGCACACTCACTCCAGCACACTCACTCTCATACACTCACTATCTCACTCCTTCTCATTCTCACTTCGCACATTCTCGCTCCCTCTCTCTCTCTCCATCCCTCACAGTGTCCCGCACTCACTCCTGCACACTCAGTCTCTTCCTCTCAATGTCGCTTCCCATCATTGCCTCTCCCTCAGTCTCTCCACCTCACATTTTCACCCACTCACAGTCGTTCCCGCACGCCCAGTCTCTCTCCCTCGATCTCGCTCCCTCAGTTTCTCGCCCACTGACTCGCGCAGACGCTCACTCTCTCGTTACCACTCACTCTCGCCCACTTACTCCCACAAACTCACAATCTCTCCCCCTCATTCTCTTCACCTCACACTCTCACTCCTCCTCAGTCTCTCCCCCTCAGTGTCGCTCCCTCACAATCTCTCCACCTCAAACTCTTGCCCACTCACTCCCGCACACTCAGTTTCTCCCCCCCCCCCATTTCACTCCCTCACAGTGTCGCCCACTCACACTCTCGCCCACTCACTTCCTCTCCCCCCTCACACTCCGCTCTCTCTTATTTCATGTATAGCACCATTGCTTACCATTGTCAACGTCATGTGTTCACATTCTGTTACTCAGATATATTTTCTCTATTCCAGAATGGTGGATAACATGGTCGCATGCCAACGTAATTCATACGGGAAGTGTGGGGATGAAGTGGTAGAATTCATGACCAGCTTCATACATGCGTTCAGACCGCCCAGTTGTGGCCCTCCCAACAGTGTCAGCTCCCTGATCATCAACTCTACTTGCATGTTCTCGGCTCTGTTCGTCGCCATATTGCTCCACTTCAAGCTGTAAAGCATTGTCTGATCTGGCATATTAACAGTCACGATCAAGGGCACCTGTAATATCAGTGGCATTTGATTGATGTATCATTGAGAAACCTCTCATGAGTATAGGCCATAAAAAAGGAGTTTCATCACTGCTATTAATAGAAAATTAAATCCTGAGTGGTATGGTAACTTCCGTTATTGATAAAGGGGTATGGTAACTTCAATTATCGTTAAAGTGGTATGGTAACTCGGAGTGTTCATAAAGTGGTATGGTAACTTGGAGTATTGATAAAGTGGTATGGTAACTTCGAATATTGGTAAAGTGGTATGGTAACTTATATTATTGAGGTGGTATGGTAACTCGGAGTATTGATGACGTGGTATGGTAACTTGGAGTATTGATAAAGTGGTATGGTAACTTGGAGTATTGATAAAGTGGTATGGTAACTTGGAGTATTGATAAAGTGGTATGGTAACTTGGAGTATTGACAAAGTGGTATGGTAACTCCGAATATTGATGAAGTGGTATGGTAACTTTGAATATTGATAAAGAGGTATGGTAACTTCGAATATTGATAAAGTGGTATGGTAACTCGGAGTATTGATAAAGTGGTACCGTATCATACTATGGTAACTCCGAATATTGATAAAACGGTATGGTAAATTTGAGTATTGATAAAGTGGTATGGTATCTTCAAGTGGTATGAGAATTTCGAGTAATAAAGTAGTGTGGTACGTGATAGTGATGAATAAATAGTTGGGTATCTCCAACAAATTAGAAAGTGGTATGATTGTTTTCAATTACATGGAGTTACTAGAAAAGGCCATTGGTATAACAGTTGACGCTGAGTGTTAAAGGTAACATGGAGTTATTAGAAAGAAGCCACTGGTATAACAGTTAGCACTGTGTTTTAGAATTAGATTCACTGTGTATTTCGTGCAAAACTTATTTTTTTTGTGGCATTGTTTTTTATTCCTGTTAACTGTTCCATTTTTCACGTGAGTGAATTTTTGTTTGAAAAAAGACGGACAGCTTTTCATATGAAGAAGATTGGCCGTGTGTGCACACCCGTTATTTTATATCGAGTGTGCGCACCTGCTATATTGTATCGTTGAGGTGATTCACGTTTTACCTTCATCTTATTCATACTGTGGAGAAATTCTTTACTATGATTTCGCATTGTACACATAGGACTTCGCATTGTACACATAGGACTTCGCATTGTACACATAGGACTTCGCATTGTACACATAGGACTTTGCATTGTACACATAGGACTTTGCATTGTACACATAGGACTTTGCATTGTACACATAGGACTTCGCATTGTACACATAGGACTTCGCATTGTACACATAGGACTTCGCATTGTACACATAGGACTTTGCATTGTACACATAGGACTTCGCATTGTACACATAGGACTTTGCATTGTACACATAGGACTTTGCATTGTACACATAGGACTTTGCATTGTACACATAGGACTTCGCATTGTACACATATGACTTTGCATTGTACACATAGGACTTTGCATTGAGGACATTCGGCTCTCTCCGCGCTTAAGGTATACATGCAGTGGTAGAATGATTACATGTAGTTCTTATTCTTATTCTTTGACTGACATTGAGACTAGATATGAGCAGATACATGACATAGTTTGAATTATAACTTTCCAGCATTGATTAAATGCCCTTTCAAATGATTGCATTTCTCCCGAGGCCTCGATAGGACAGTATCTATGCAGGGTTACGATCAATCTTACTGGTGGTCTAGAATCTAAGTTAAAACAGGCTACAGTTTTGTATAATGATGAAGGTGTTCTAGGTGTTTCTTAGAAGTGTTTATAAAGGGTCCCGAGTCAACATGAATGATTTATTTGGGGCCGAGTTTGTGGTCCCCTTTGCTAAGTATGGACATTGTGGTTACATACAGATGACACAACAAGATAGTCCCATAAGAGATAGTTTGACAACAATTGATTTGTGATGTAATTTTGTTTTTAGATATATTTCATTGTTAAATTTTTGATAGATTGGTAATGTCCTTGATAGAATTTGAGATTACTTGTCGCTATACAGCTGAAATATTGCTGAAGGTGACATTAAGTCTAATTCTCTCTGTCCCTCTCTATTACATGTGGCCTGGATAGCTGAGCCCTGTACTCTCACATTATTCATACAGATGTCTCGGGGTAATCTTATACTTTACCTTGATGAATGTTGTTATGTTACCGGTTAATGGTCTTCCATATTCAGATATATGTGGTAACAGTACCGGTTATTGGTCATCCATTCACAGATATATGTGGTAACAGTACCGAACTCAACTTGGCTGAGTAGTGCTTAGTTGGTTCGTCACGATATGGCTGGAATAATGTTGAAAGCGACGTAAAATCCTATTTACTCAGCCTACTGTTTACAGTACCGGCAACGTTATTGGTCATCCATTCACAGATGTATGTGGTTACAGTACCGGTTATTGGTCATCCATTCACAGATGTATGTGGTTACAGTACCGGTTATTGGTCATCCATTCACAGATGTATGTGGTTACAGTACCGGTTATTGATATCCATTCACAGATGTATGTGGTTACAGTACCGTTATTGGTCATCCATTCACAGATGTATGTGATTACAGTACCGGTTATTGGTCATCCATTCACAGATGTATGTGGTTACAGTACCGGCACCGTTATTGGTCATCCATTCACAGATGTATGTGGTTACAGTACCGGCACCGTTATTGGTCATCCATTCACAGATGTATGTGGTTACAGTACCGGTTATTGGTCATCCATTCACAGATGTATGTGGTTACAGTACCGGTTATTGGTCATCCATTCACAGATGTATGTGGTTACAGTACCATTATTGGTCATCCATTCACAGATGTATGTGGTTACAGTACTGTTATTGGTCATCCATTCACAGATGTATGTGGTTACAGTACCGGTTATTGGTCATCCATTCACAGATGTATGTGGTTACAGTACTGGTTAATGGCCACCCATATACAGACGTATGTGGTTACAGTACCGGTTAATGGTCATCCATATACAGATGTATGTGGTTTATACAGTACTGGTTAATGGTACAATGCCGATGGTATGATGATCATTGCCATTGTACGATCGTCTTACACAAAGACAGAAGAAATGCTTAAATACTGTGATTGCAGAAAGCAACCACCACGTGATCGGCTGATGTCCAGGCCTAGGTGACCCACATTTGTTTATCGTACATATGGTGATCGGCTGATGTCCAGGCCTAGGTGACCCACATTTGTTTACCATACATATGGTGATTGGCTGATGTCCAGGCCTAGGTGACCCACATTTGTTTACCATACATACGGCGATCGGCTGATATCCAGGGCTAGGTGACCCACATTTGTTTATCATAGATATGGCGGTCGGCTGATGTCCAGGCCTAGGTGACCCACATTTGTTTATCGTGCATATGGTTATCGGCTGATGTCCAGGCCTAGGTGAACCACATTTGTTTATCATACATATGGTGGTCGGCTGATGTCCAGGCCTAGGTGACCCACATTTGTTTATCATACATATGGTGATCGACTGATGTCCAGGCCTAAGGTGGCCCACACTAGCGGGAACCACTAACGATTACTCTACCATCGGCATCGAGACTTAACTTTATCTTTACGTGACTGCTTCAGGAACCTAGGTCATCTCGTTATTTGTTTGTTTATTGTGAGAATCT
Source organism: Hanleya hanleyi (assembly GCA_036873755.1). Lineage (NCBI taxonomy): Eukaryota > Metazoa > Mollusca > Polyplacophora > Lepidopleurida > Hanleyidae > Hanleya > Hanleya hanleyi. Next base: position 1,116 of record JAVTVY010026242.1, on the reverse strand, counting down.
CGATATTTTTTATATGAAAACTTTAGAAGATATTAGTGAGTAAATTTGAGATAAATTTCAAATCTGTTTCATTGAAATTCAAATGATCGAGGATCATATTTATACAATTTTCATTCCCTCAATGAACAATTATCAGAAAATCTGTAACTTGTTTTGTTGAGTTTATTTGAGCAAAAACGATATGCAAATAGTATCATCCGACATCTTGGAACCTTAAGTTGTATGGGTTTGTCGTTATTTCTCTCGCCTGTATGTCACGAGTGGAGTAGCATTTTATGGCTGCTGTGTATTATTTATGCGATAAAGAAAATGATCTCGGTACTTTGGGACATTACCCAAGCTGCAGTGGGGCGCATTCAAAATTACGTTTTTCTCTATTTCAACTCTCCACTCCTCCTTCGCCCTCCGTCACGAACTTTTTAAAATGACACAAAAATGACCTGTCCCGCTGACCCGACTCCACTCCCACCACCAATCGCCTTCTTTGTAACTTGATTTTGAATGGACCCCTCTAGAAATGAGATTGAACTACTGTCTACTATAGCAGGCCGCTTCCATTCCATAACCTTCCATGGTTTCCTACTTGTACGTGTATGTAGTTATTCTATGATATTACCATGGCGATTGCAGCTAAGTTTGATATAAATGCTCATTTGTTTACTTTGTCATTGTTTTGTACTTTTCCATTGATCAGTTATGTCATTAAAAGTCAGTACGACTAATCTCACCTATTGCTTTATTCTATTATGATATTTTTATTGAGGTGTAAAGAAAATGATCTGTTTGTAAGTGAGGGGGTTGGAGCAGCTACAGCTGATTGTCTGTAATTGACGAATTTTCAAGATTACTACCTGAAAATGTAATTTGGAAGGCATTGCCAAAATATGCAATCTCATCGATTATCGGATTAACGTATACTAATATGGATCTTTCCCACATTAAGGTATCACTGTCTACAATGTACATTCAGCTTTGATTATTGAGATATAGCATAAACTTCTCACCCATGCAAAAATTGTATAACATAGAAAAACAATGCTATAATTAAAACATCACAAAACATCCAAACACCAAAGATATGATGGATAATTCTGAATATTTAGAAAATCTGTTTAC
>JAVTVY010026241.1:0-111571 GCA_036873755.1 Hanleya hanleyi | reverse complement strand
TGAACCGAAAATATAATTTTTCCTGTTTAATTGAAAAGTTATTAGCTTCAGAGAGAAAATATTGAATTTTCGCATTCTGAATTTTCACGGAGAAGATTAAGGTAAAATATAATATTACGAGTGATAGAAGAAACGGGCATTTGTTTATTTTGTCGGTTTTTGGTGATATTCTTGGTGGGAATTCTCTTCATATGTAAAGTAGGACACCTTTAACCAAAACGAGTCCAAGGTATCCACATTCGGTGGGGTTGATAAAAGATATTGAAATATCGTTTTGGTTTACGATGTCATATGTCGATGTCGATGTATATAAGATAGAAGTATGTCAAAACGCTTGAAATGCCTTGTGAGAGTGTATATGCCTTGTGAGAGTGTATATGCCTTGTGAGAGTGTATATGCCTTGTGAGAGTGTATATGCCTTGTGAGAGTGTATATGCCTTGTGAGAGTGTATATGCCTTGTGAGAGTGTATATGCCTTGTGAGAGTGTAGCATTTTAGGCATCAAGAGGACATGCAACTCGACTCAGATACAATGACATTCAAATGTCAATGGCTTTTACCTTAAACAAAATAAAGTAACCAAATGGAACATTTATTCGTGAGCAATCTATTTCTGTTTTATTGCTTGAACGAAATAAAAAGCAGTCGGCCTATTGACCGTATTACAGAGATAAAGTGATCGCTAGAGAAGAGAACAGATGACGTACCTTGCTGTTTACACGTGGGCACACGCAGGTTCAGAGCCACCCAACGATATCATACTTAGAATCAAAAGCTTATGAGACCTATTGTAAAATAAGCGGTAGATTTTATCATATTTGCTTCAGTAAGTGTGAAAGAGAAGCGTGTGATTTCTGTTAAGCCAAAGATGTTGACCCTTGGGAAAATATTTGGCCAACTTTTTTACTCCGGAAAGAAATTTAAAGACAAATAATATATGATTTAAATGTTTTTGTTGCAGGTGTGTGCTATACACCATATGGAATAGGAATTTTCAGCAAATGGGAACATAAATTGGAAGCTGATTAGTCGAAAGAAATGAAATATTAGAATACTTTTGATTACATTTCATCGATAATGTTACCTATACCGGCGTTACCAGCGTTTTATTGATTTATTAGATATCGTGTATGTATCTTCGATAAATTTTCAATGCATAATTGGCAATTAATGACAAGCATCTCATAACATTCAGTACTGTAGCTATAGTTAGCCATAGTCCATTAGCGTCAAACTTCAAACGGGCATACAGTGAATTATATAAAGGTGTGTTCCATGCCATGATGATCTCACGGTGAAACATATTATTATCGAATGCATAGATTTAAGATTGTAAGAGATGCTTTTTATCGAGCGACTACTTTGGAAGATCTTTTAGTCGGGTGAGGGAGGATTGCATCTTGGGTTATTTGAGAGAAATCGGGCTGTTACATAAGTTTTAATGTGTGTATCTTTTAATGCGTTGGATTACTAAGTTAGTGACGTTAGTCGCTATATAGATGAAATATTGCTGAACGCGACATTAATCCTTAATTCTCTCTCTCTATACATATATATATAAACTCACGCTAGTTTCTCACAAGACAGGAGCGATCCACAGTTTTTACTGATGGCGACAAGACACCATGATGTGCCTATTCTCACATCCGTACCACTGATCAGCATAACATTCTTCATGATTTGTTTTTATTTTTATGACAAATTCTGGGATCTAATCTGATAGGAGAGATTTCGCATTTGAAATACAAGCGTCTAGTCCGTCATTCAATATTCAGCCGTCGTCCATTGAATCATTTCCGCGTCCATAATCCGAAGATCTAATTCATGTAACAACATTAGCATCAAATCAAAAGGATGTCATTGTATAAATAAAACTAGACTAATTTCCTGCAAGACAGAAGCTGTCAACAGATTTCAATGATGCCAGCAATACATCATGATGTTCCAAAAATATCAAATCCGTATCGCTGATCAGTATTCTTAATCCATATGATATACGTTCTAAAGTCGGTATCTAGAGTATGATGTATCTCAGCTACGCTTTGATTGTGACTGTTCATATGAACACTATGAGAATCTTGAAATTCATAGGTTCATACGGCCCCTAGGCCCGGGTTAAGCGGAATTAGACACAAGTTACGAAATGTACCGCCATAGATTTTGCACGCTACGCTCGTAGTAGTAGTGCTGATCGCTGCCATTTCGAAAAGTGAATGTATACTGAAACAGTCGTGTGGTAAATTTCAATATTCAAAGAGAAATCCAGTATTTTTATTGGCTTGTTGAGAAAATTGGAAGAACATGTAGCCAATCAGAGAGTTTCTGTAAAGGTTCAATTCTGTTGCTGATGATTTTAGAAAGAGTTCGCGTGACACGGCTTGCTAATATATTTTGACACTGTCTCAGATAAAACCTGATGCCAGAATGACGTAATTGTTACAATCGCATTGTGGAATTTGGCGCTAATGTCATATTATTTGGATTATTGACGCGATTTAAATCATGTATGGACAGCGGCCCACTATCGAACGTTGTCTATGATGAAGGCAAAGTCCCCCTTATAACATGTACGGTTAATTTTATTTTATTCAGTTTATATGTCATTCTAGTAATAATAAAACTGTTTGTATAAAATACAAAATATGAAATAAAACTGCGGAATTAATCTGCCAAACATTTTCCAAGCCTTAATCATATATTCTGTTCTGATAATGCTATGTCGTAGAGGTATATTGCTCTTACCTTAGATGACGTATTGTCTAGTACGGTTCGTGGTGCCATAGATACCCTGTAACATGGTTCCAGTGGAGTTCTTAGGAAAGACACCATCTTGATGCATCTGCATGTATGCTCAATTCCAATTAAGTATCTAATAAATATCAGTACAGCAAAGCACGATTTTGGGGCATTATGAAGAGACATGTAGCTGTCAACTTCGCTCAATTTACTTTTGATATTTTGAAATGAGCGTATACCTGATATATTAATTGCACGATTGTTAAGTTAATCGATACTCAACGTCATCACAACAAAGCTTACAAGTCCAAGAAAAGCAAAGTTTTTTTTGTGGATTTTGTCTTTCCTCATACATGTGGTTGACATTAGCTGACTTTAGTTCTTGTTCATTTGGAATGATCGCTAGAGAAGAGAATAGATGACGCACCTTGCTGTTTACACGTGGGCACACGCAGGTTCAGAGCCACCCAACGATATCATACTTAGAATCAAAAGCTTATGAGATCTATTGTAAAATAAGCAGTAGATTTTATAATATTTGCCTCAGTAAGTGTGAAAGAGAAGCGTGTGATTTCTGTTAAGCCAAAGATGCTGACCCTTTGGAAAATATTTGGCCAACTTTTTTACTCCGGAAAGAAATTCAAAGACAAATGATATATGATTTAAATGTTTTTTGTTACAGGTGTGTGCTATACACCATATGGAATACGAATTTTCAGCAAATGGGAACATAAATTGGAAGCTGATTAGTGGAAAGAAATGGAATATTAGAATACTCTTGATTTCATTTCATCGATAATGTAACCTATACCGGCGTTACCAGCGTTTCATTCATTTATTGGATATCGTGTATGTACACGCGATAAATTTCAATGCATAATTGGCAATTAATGACAAGCGTCTCATAACATTCAGTACTGTAGCTATAGTTAGCACTCGTCCATTAGGACCAAACTTCAAACGGGTATAAAATGAATTAAAGAAATATAAACTCACGCAAGACAGGAGCGGTCCACACTTTTTACTGATGGCGACATGACACTATAATGTCCCTATTGTCACATCCGTACCACTGATCAACATAACATTTTCCATGATTTGTTTTTATTTTTATGACAAATTCTGGAATCTAATGTGATAGGAGAGTTTTCGCATTTGAAATACAACATACGCATTAGAAAGACAACATCCCAGCATCATTACAAGCGTCTAGTCCGTCATTTAATATTCAGCCGTCGTCCACTGAATAATTTCCGCGTCCATAATCCAAAGATCTAATTCATATAATAACATTAGCACCAAATCAAAATGATAAGTCATGGTATACATAAAACTAGACTAATTTCCTGCAAGACTGAAGCTGTCAACAGTTTTCAATGATGTCAGCAAGATATCATGATGTTCCAAAAATATCAAATCCGTATCGCTGATCATTATTCCTAATCCATATGATATACGTTCTAAAGTCGGTATCTAGAGTATGATGTATCTCAGCCACGCTTTGATTGTGACTGTTCATATGAACACTATGAGGATCTTGAAATTCATAGGTTCATACGGCCCCTAGGCCCGGGTTAAGCGGAATTAGATACAAGTTATGTACCGCCATAGATTTTGCACGCTACGCTCGTAGTAGTAGTGCTGATCGCTGCCATTTCGAAAAGTAAATGGATACTGAAACAGTCGTGTGATAAATTCCAATATTCAAAAAGAAATCCAGTATTTTTATTGGCTTGTTGAGAAAATTGGAAGAACATGTAGCCAATCAGAGAGTTTCTGTAAAGGTTCAAATTCTGTTGCTGATGATTTTAGAAAGAGTTCGCGTGACACAGCTTGCTAATATATTTTGACACTGTCTCAGATAAAACCTGGTGGCAGAATGACGTAATTGTTACGATCGCATTGTGGAATTTGGCGCTAATGTCATATTATTTGAACTATTGACACGATTTAATCATGTATGGAGAGCGGCCCACTATCGAACGTTGTCTATGATGAAGGCAAAGTCCCACTTATAACATGTACGGTTAAGTTTATTGTATTCAGTTTATATGTCATTCTAGTAATAATAAAACTGTTTGTATAAAATACAAAATATGAAATAAAACTGCGGAATCAATCTGCCAAACATTTTCCATGCCGTAATCATATATTCTGTTCTGATAATGCTATGTCGTAGAGGTATATTGCTCTTACCTTAGATGCCGTATTGTCTAGTACGGTTCGTGGTGCCATAGATACCCTGTAACATGGTTCCAGTGGAGTTCTTAGGAAAGACACCATCTTGATGCATCTGCATGTATGCTCAATTCCAATTAAGTATCTAATAAATATCAGTACAGCAAAGCACGATTTTGGGGCATTATGAAGAGACATGTAGCTGTCGACTTCGCTCAATTTACTTTTGATATTTTGAAATGAGCGTATACCTGATATATTAATTACACGATTGTTAAGTTAATCGATACTCAATGTCATCACAACAAAGCTTACAAGTCCAAGAAAAGCAAAGTTTCTTTTGTGGATTTTGTCTTTCCTCATACATGTGGTTGACATTAGCTGACTTTAGTTCTTGTTCATTTGGACAATTGCCAGGTATGGACCTTGGTCTGGGGTTAGGTTGTTCGACACGTGGCTGATAGTTCACTGCCGAATACGTTTGTTAACCTAAATCTGGGCTTACGCCTTAAACCGTTACGTTTTTTTCTGCGGTTGGCTATGACTTAACACTTTGTGGCCAGGTACCCCTGGCACGAGGGATATGACGGTCAAGGCTCCATTCGCCAAACATCTATGACCGCCTTTAGAACCCCCAAATTATCGCAGTTTCCAAATCCTTATTGTATCTTTATTGATGTTAAATAAGTCGCATAAATGTTAGATGTTTGCTGAACCTTTCAACTGATAAATACATGTTTTGCCGTATGGTTGAAGTAACACAGACGATCGTAATGTCATTGCCGCCAGTATAAGGATGTGAGATTTTTCAACGTACTCTATAAAGTTGATCAGAGTTTGCTAGGATTAATTGCATTATCTTTGTCTCTACATATTCCATTATTTGGGGTTGTTGTTTTTCCAGTTTTCTCTCCTCGAAAAGTTGATCAAAGTTTGCCAGGATGACTGACCTATATCTTTACATTATTCTATTGTTTATGTTGTTGTTTTCATAAATTTTCTTTCTGGGAAAACTCCAGGTCGCGGTTTAGTTTGTTTTCTTTAGATAACAAAATCTAGCGCTATAAACGGAAAACCGAACACTTTTTTGATCAATTCCTTTATGTTTTTATCAAGAACCGATGATTTCTGAGATTTATCAGGCTTCTGTTTACACAGTCTTCATTTTTGTCAACCATTTTGTGAAGTGAAGGTATGTTTTTTTGTATTACCGACTTATCTGTGATTTTTGTCTGTTTTTATCAAACGTGTTGGTTGAAGATTAGGTATTTGTTCACTTTTATCATAAAATCATATAAGGTGATTTTAGAGCTCCATATCAAGAGTTTTCAAATCCGATCTCAGAAACGAACTGCTGGCTGATATTTTAGACAAGGTGATACCAAAATATTCAACAGAGTTGAATCAATACTGAACAAGCACCAATAAATTCATGGATATCTTGCCCTATTTTCATATCTGTTAAATTGTCGAAAAGCTATGACCGTGAGAAAACGTCATCGGTAACGACAATATGCAATCAATCCTGGCACTAATCCATAAAGGGGTGTTTCTTTATCGTTGCCGGTCCACAAGGGCTATAATACTGTTGACGTTCGAAACCGTCATCGTTTAGTTTTTCTTGATCAATCAGCGTACATAAAATAATACAAAAGCAAAACTGGGATGACAGTCTTTAAAGTCTGTGGCTGAGGCCCGTGCAGAATGGCTGTTCCGCTTATTTGGAATTATGGGTAACATGAAAACGATACCAGTATTATTACATACGTTATTACAACGATACCGACTACCTTTATCTGTCATTCCTCACCAAGAATGAGTTGAAATCACAATTAAAAGTACAAAACAATTTTTTAGCAAACCAAGCATATGTATTTTCGAAAAAGAAATAAAACTTCATGGGAAGTATGGTCTAAGCTGGAATAAAATATTATATCGCAGCATTGCGCCAAGTTTATAAATCGCTTGGTTTCCAGTGCCTAATTATCATTGTCACATGGTGGTGGCACGCGACGTCTTTTGGTTTGACACCCAACTACAAAATTTATAAAGAATTTGATAAATTCTTCGAAACAAAATTTCAAGTTTCATAGTTGGCGCCACTTCTGGCGTGTTTAGACAGAACGCAATCTCATGTGACATCTTGTGGCAAAATATTCACATACTAACTATGGAATGTTTCAGTCCGTCGTTCTGACTTTATTGGCCGGAAATATAAACAAATTTTTGTACGTGAAATAATCAAACGATCAATTTACTCAAATATATTGAATTTGAGAAGAGGATACCCACAACATCGTGATATTGTAGCCTCATGGTGCTCATATGAACAGGCACAATCAAAGCGTGACTGAGATACATCATTCTCTAGATGACGACATTACAACGATTATTATGGATTAAGAATACTGATCAACGATACGGATTTCATATTTTTGGAACATCATGATGTCTTGCCAGCATCATTGAAAACTGTTGACCGCTTCTGTCTTGTAGGAAACTAGCCTATGGTTATGTATACTATGATTGTCGTTTTGAATTTGGTGCTAATACTAATATATGGAATATGGATTAGGTCTTTGGATTATGGACGCGGATATTCTTTAATGGACGACGGCTGAATTATGAATGACGGACCAGACGTTTGTAATTGTAGCCAATACGATATAGTGTTGGTACACGGATATACATCAAACTGTTTTGATATTCATCAATCACAATCCCTTCAAAACAACAACACTCGTGCAAGTATATGCGTCCTTATTTAACTTTGATTAACTTATTCGAAATTTAGGAACAGTATTCTTTTACTGAGTGCGAATTAGGATCCGTTTGTCGGTTAGCCTTCCTTCGCTTTTTCTGTCAAAAGGTGAGAAAACGAAATACTTATTTAACGTGAGGAGTAGTTCATATGTGAATGGGATACGATTGCTTCAATACGTGAAGCAGTCAAGATTTCATATGTGAATCAACGTCGGTCGGTTGAGAAGGTCAGTAAAATATAGTGGTTATTTCACATGAAGAGTTTGGACACCTGCCAATTTTGCTGTATCCCATGTCTATATGGAGCTTGAGGAGGTTTTCTCTGCGGCATACGTGCTGTATAATTATTGTCGAATGCCGGAGTAGATGCTGTTTCGTTCTTATTGGCGTCCGATCCGATATTAGACAGACAGATATCATAATATATTGCTGGCATCATAGAAACCTGTTGAACGCAGATCTTTTGCAGAAAACTAGCCTATGAACTAACCTATGTTTATGCTTTTTTTTTAATTTGAAGCTGACGCTGCTATACGAATTAGGTCTTTCGATTATGGGCGCGGAAATGCTTTACTGGACAACGACAGAACGTTTGTATGTATCCCAAACATACATGTATAGTGAAACAAAACTCCATGAAAATATAGACACGAGATAATCATAACATATCCCAGTGCATCAGAAGATGTGTTGTTGTATCCAGCTTCACTGACTTCTAAAATCATAACATATGGTTTAATGGGTACATGATAGGTATGCATAATTCTTGGATTGACTTTACAACGAAAATCCTTGGACTAGGGACCGTATGAACCCTTGTACTTCAAAATCCTCATGGTGCTCATTTGAACAGTCACAGTCAAAGCGTGACTGAGATACATCATCTCTAGATGACGACTTTACAGCGAATCTCATATGGATTAAGAATACTGATCAGCGATACGGATTTGATCTTCTTGGAACATCATGATGTCTTGCCGACATCACTGAAAACTGTTGAGCCTATGTTTATGTATACTATGATTGTCTTTTTGAATTTGGTGCTAATGTTGTTATATGGAATATGGAATAGGTCTTGACCGTATAAGTTCATTAATAGTATCTGTGTTCAAGAAAACTGATCGTAGATATATTAATGTCGGAAGCAATAAAGCATTCTTTAGCTCGACTACATACAAGAGATATCATTCATGGGATGTTTCTTTGTTTATAGAGTTGCTTGAATTTCTCATTAAAAATATCTATGTGAAATTTGGCAACACAATATATCAGCAGCATATAGGTATTCCAATGGGTACTAATTGTGCACCCCTGTTGGCTGACCTGTATCTGTTCTCTTATGAATATGACTATATGCAGGCGCTTTCAAAAACCGATCCATTCAAAGCCCGTTCCTTCTCATTCACCAAACGCTATATAGACGATCTTCTCCTTGTGGATAATCGCTATATAAATGACGCAGTGAAGGATAGATATCCACCTTCACTGGATTTGAAGGAAACTACAGATAGCCCTACAGGCACATCTTATTTAGATCTCTATCTCTATAAAAATGAAGCGTGCATTCTCTCTCGTCGACTTTATGACAAAAGAGATGATTACAATTTCGACATCGTAAACTATCCCTTTCTGGATAGTAATATTCCAGTGGGACCTGCATATGTCGTATACATATCTCGCTTAGTAGCATTTGCTAGATCCTGTGTTAAATGTGATGATTTTAATCAACGTCACAAAACATTGTTGCAGAAACTTATAAAACAGGGCTATTCCACCAAGCGCCTCCACTCAAAGTTTCCCAAATTTGGCGATACATATCGCATGCTGATAGCGAAATACGAACGTAGCGTGCAAGATCTATGGCGCTACGTTTCGTAACTTGTGTCTAATTCCGCTTAACCCGGAGCTAGGGGCCGTATGAACCCATGTACTTCAAGATCCTCATGTACTCATATGAAAAGTCACAATCAAAGCGTGACTGAGATACATCATTCTTTAGATGACGACTTTACAACGAATATTATGGATTAAGAATACTGATCAGCGATACGGATTTAATATTTTTGGAACATCATGATGTCTTGCCGGCATCATTGAAAACTGTTGACCGCTTCTCTCTTGCAGGAAACAAGCCTATGTTTATGTATACTATGATTGTCTTTTTGAATTTGGTGCTAATACTGTTATATGGAAAATGGAATAGGTCTTTGGATTATGGACGCGGATATTCTCTAATGGACGACGGCTGGATTATGAATGACGGACTAGACGCTTGTAATTTGGATTATGGACGCGGATATTCTTTAATGAACGACGGCTGAATTATGAATGACGGACTAGACGATTCTAATTTGGTGTTCTTGTATCTGTAATTATAGAATACTAAATTAATATTGAAGGTTATCATTTATCGTTAAGCACTCACCGAAGTGGTCTGCCTGTCCATAGGGCCTTTTCGAAGCTATTCCTTCAAAACTTTATTGTTTGTTAATGAATGACTGTATATATAGTTGCATACCATAACAACATGTAGTTTTCGAGAATAATGTTCAGTTTTTAACAATTTCAAACCCAAGCCAATTTTAAACAAACGGAAGGATTCTAATGCATACCATATTTAATGTAGAATTTATCTCCTAACTCTGTTTGAGTGTATACAGACTACTATGTCAATATAGAAACGGTTCCAAAATGTCTATTCCATAGGTATCGATATAACATTTATGTAAGACGTTGCACAGGCTCTGTTTACTCACACTTCCGCTTGTACCTCGATAAAACGCTGTAAGCCAAAAATCCTGTTCATTGAAGACATTGTTGGACATTACAACTCATCACCCATTTATTATCTCGACATTGGCTGATTGGTTCAATGGAAGTAAGAAAATAAGGCAGTGTACCATTCGGGTTTTCAGAAGCTTGACATAGAGAAGGTCGCAATCTAATGGCGTTTTCTATTGACTAATCTATACTGCCGGGTAATTCGACAATAGGTTTCTTGTAAGTCTGCGAGATAAGAGGATGTGTATCATGTGTATGAAGGAAGTAACTGCCCTCTATAGACTGATGACACACACCGCTATCTTGTCGCCCGCGACGCCTCTAGGAAGTCATGTTGTTGGATATGACAATACAAGACCGGACTTCTATCCCCGCAGTATTGACGAGCTCCACAGAAGAAGGTCATTCTCTCCCTATCTGTTATCATTATGTACATACTTTATTGCATTTGATTGCACTGCAATGACAGTTTGACAGGTTTCACCTTTACACACTGGTCTGTCATTCATGCTGAAACATTCGACAGGTGCTCTACCTTAATAAGCAACTCGATTCATAAAAGTCACATGGTAAGATCTTGGAGTTAGACCTCATGGAAAATATGAATTAAAATTAGAAAAATTCCACGATATGCTGGATAATGCCAGCAATCCTTGTATACTATAGAAACACGTTAGGTGGAATCTCCAGTGGAAGAATCTTGCATATGCTATTACAATATGTTTTCTATACTGACATGCATTGAAGTATCGAAAACATCACACAAATATGGTATTGCGCTTATTATTATCCATATTGCGCAGGTTGTCGCCTGTATATAGTGGTTTGATTTATACATGTATGTTACTATGGTTACAAACTGGTGTTCTGAACAATAACACGAGTTTGATCGACGTTAATTCTCTGCTGTTCTGTGATCGACGTTAATTCTCTGCTGTTCTGTGATCGACGTTAATTCTCTGCTGTTCTGTGATCGACGTTAATTCTCTGCTGTTTTCCTACTTCGAGCCAAAAACTCATTGGTTACCATCTGGTAGGTTCGCAAGGCTATTACGTCATCCATTATGTGAATCAGCTTGATTCATGCATCTATTTCGCTAGAGCCGGTGCGTCATTCAAAGTGTCCTCGTGAAAAGCTAAATGAAAAGACAAATCATCATAGGGAAGTTATTACCTATGGGTAGGCATAATGCAGATTGTAATAACAACTGAACGGTTAAGATTCAGCTCGATTATTTTCCATTTAAAATGGCAGCATGTGGGATCATCAACTTCTTATCATAGTACGCACTCTATGTACCCACCAGAAATGCATGTTATCGTCCACGTCATGGGCAAGTACTCAACGTCTGAGATACATCAGTCTCTCGATAACGACTTTATAACGAAAAATGTCAAGAATACTGCAGCGATACGGATTTGATATTTTTGGAACATTGTGATGTCTTGCTGGCGTCATTGAAAACTGTTGAAAACTGAGAAAACTGGCCTATGTTTATGTATACTACGATTGTTTTGCTTTTTTATTTTTGCTAATGATGTTATATGAATTTGATCTTTGGATTAAGGAGGCAGATTAAGGACGCTTGTATTTTGGGATGTGTTGGATACAATGTAAGCTGAATGGCGGCATCTGTTTTCAAACGTCTTCCCTTCAGATACGCTGTTATATTGTCTCACCACCATTAAATCTTATCGTTCAACTGATACTGAATCCATGGGGACCCCCATCCAAATCTGTTATGTATAATAAACGTGCCAGAGCAAATTGACGTCCCTATCGCCAAATACCAAGTGGTCACGGCTGGCCTAAATGGTCAGCCAGGATGTCTCAGTCACAACATACAACTACAGGAGGTAGATGCGACATTCAGTAGCCAGTCATCGACCATGAAGAATTTAACATCCATCGTCGAAAGCTCTTGTTCACACCAAAATCTAAACAGGCATGAGTTTCTATCGTAAAACCCCCGTTACTGACCAGTATACTTTAATCTGATTGAGTTTTCAAGTGGTTAACTACAGTATATTTGATCTCAAGCAGGCTTTCATTGTAACTATTCATATGAACATCATGAAGACATTAGTTAAATGATGTCCATACGGCACTTAGCCCAGGGTTGAGCTGTATTTCTGCAAAAATATCTGATGACGTTGATCGAAATCGTCACATTGTATATAGGAGCAAATCCTACTAAGCGAAGTATGTATCGTCATATAGGGATTATTAAACGTGGGAAGATCGTCTATATAGCGTTTGGTGAATGAGAAGGAACGGGTTTTAAAATGATAATCTTTCATGATCGTATTTGTCTCCGAGAGCTTTCTCGCATTAATCTGTCGGCGTTCATATTTTGTGAGATAAGTTTTCTTAAGTAAATACTGATCCTTGTTGAATCTATCCCAGATACAATCCTGTTGGATATATGACCGTATATGCTTTCTATATAAACGAACGAACAGCTTATTTGTGTAACGAAATGTTTGATGTTGATACACAGAGCTTTTTAGTCTTCATATTTGTGACTTGTATTGTCTACATCAAATGTTATAATAGCACAAAACATGCTTGTGAATTCAAATATGCTACAGGTTAAACGGTATAGGCATATGCTTTGTTCAAGAGTGCAATCTAATTTTGCTTCCATTTTCCTCTTTCTACCAATGAGAGATCCTTGATTAGTATCATCCAAATCGATTCTATATTCAGCATTCCCAACAAAGCATACGTCATGAAACACTGAGCATACAGAACTATGGCCATATCGCATTGCTGGTCAAATCCTTTGTTGTAATTCTTGTATTTATTGAACCAAGAATCTAGGGTTAGTGTCGAACAAGTTGTCTCAATTAGACTGTCGAAGGGGTTTAAACCAATACGGAAGTCTCATTTGCACTTTTGGTTGACTGTTTATCCTATCCACACATCCATATCTTACGCAGCCCTTTTATGAACGGGACTTTGCCTGCCAATAAAGTCTAATTACTCTTAGCAAATATTCAGTCGTTGATACAAGTAATTAAGAGTGGCGAGAGGTTGAAAATCAACTCTATATTCGCACTAACAATTCTAGAAGTCACCATCTTCATACAAAATATATTAATGTCAGTTTGTCATGTTCCATGTTCGATAGCAGCGTCCTTGAGTCAATGCCTGTGAAACCTTTCTTTTTTACTGAATATAAAGTCTCTCTTTATAACCGCAATTTATGTGTTTAAAATTAAATATCTTTGCATACAGCAGTTTAAATTTCACTGAAGTATACACATGGCAAACTGTAAATACCGTATGTGAGCATATATTGTGTAACCATTACTGGTTTGCTACAGCAGTTCTAAGTATATTTATACTTAAAGATATACATTTGTTTGAGTGGCTGGCAAGTCTGAGAAAGTCCCGTACGTAAATTTATAGCCCTTATTCAAACCATGCTGCCGAAACGTTGGCCTTAAACTTCAGTTTGAGTCCACTCGTGGTTTCATTGGATCGTTGATAGCGTGATATCTCAAATATATAATCCGTGAGAAAGCTTGAGATACATTATACCTTGGAAATTCATATTTGATGAAGGAATATTTGTCGGCGGTAATAATTTCAATACAGGACCATCGTGTCTTGTAGAAATTGTTTGAAACTCTTGACAGCTTCTCCCGTGCATGCAACCAATGGATTTCTATGGAAACTTCAAGGCATCAATGGATGTATCCCGATTTCAAAACACTTGGAGGTCGTTTCACAGTCTCGTACGTTGCGAAGGAGATCTTGCGATGAGAGTGGTTTTCTATGGGTCGTGCGAAGATTGGTGCAAGCGTTTTACCAAACCCAACCCAAATGACCAAAGTTTCGAACATTCGCAGAATATATATCTCTCTCCGAAATAACTATTTATACATTTCCGAATTTTCTTTACATGTAGTTATATTCAATGGGGATCATATTGGTAAATCTAGTGTGAATTAGTGTCGATTTCGTCCTAAACTCGACCCATGAAGTTTTGATTAAAAGTACGCCCTCCTATGTTGGAGGCACGATAGACATTCCCTTCTTGGTATACATTACACAAACAACGAACGCGCTGTTGGGGACTTCCAAAAATGAATGTTTTGCTTTATAATGGTCACAAATGGTCCACGAACCAGGAAAGCGTGAATACATCATTTGCGCAAGGCGTGCGAGGAGTGAACTTTCTCGCAAATTTGCAATAAAACGTGAGAAAATTTGCATACATGGAAGTTTTGCGAAACATCGGTTTATTTCCGCCGGACTTCCATCGTACGAAGACTCTGTGAAACAAGACCCACACTTCTGAAAATAACATTGAAAGAACGTTGAGTCGATCACAGTTTGTGGTAATCCCATCAGGCCTGGGTTTTTGGGACCCATACAGGCCCCGGGGAAGCATCTTGGATCCCCCTTCCCTTTCTCCTCTAAGTATTTTTCTCACCCCTAGAGATAGGGAGCTGAAACTTATCACACTATGCTCTTGGAACAAGCACTACCAGAAAATCTAACAAAATCCAAGATGGTCGCCCTGTTGACGTAAGAGTGACGTCATTTTCCCAGAAGGTTTTTCGGTCAGATATTTCGAAGTTATTATTTATGTGATTTTCTTCGCTAAAAGTACATGATAAATTAGTAAATGATAACTCGATGTAAAATACACAAAATGGTTCTGCCCACCGCTATCCGCAGAAAAGGAAACATTTTCAACAAATATGACGAAAACATCACTTTTCTGGTTCCCCACATGACCGCCATTTTGAATTTATCCATGCTACTGTGCTCGGGGGTATACAAATAGACACAAGACCCTAATATGATACGCTACAAAATCACGGAGTATCAACTCTGAATGTTGCTTTGTTCCGGCGATGGAGTAGAAAGTGATCATACATGCTACATGTAGAATGGTAAACGTTAAGAGCGGAGTTAATCTCCATCAGTACGTTAAAAGGGGAACCAGAGAGAATGCTATAATTTTGAGATTCGTGTAACTCAGATGACAGAGGCTGCTTCAATGTAAACTCTATTCAAACACATGGTGTTGATCATTCCCAATAAATTAAGCAGCTAACGGGTTTTGTTTGGTGAAAACAGGTTGCTATGTCTGCCGGGTGCCCACCCCGTGTACAAATGGATCGCCACCGTTGGCAAAGAGCTTAGAGGCAATTGACTGACGCCTGACGCCGTCTTGTAGGTACATATTGACCCCGGACAGGCCTAATGAAACCCTTAGCGCCTTTTTGTGGACACAGTGAACGTCCTGAACCAGCATCATGCATCTAAGGTCTGCTTACTATGTCTCCATGATAAGGTGGACAGGGTCCTATGATGTGCGAAAAATTGCCGTGTTATATACGTGATATCGGAAACTTTATTAAGCACGTTTTTCATCGCGTCTCAACCCAAATCAAGCCGTTTGGTGACAAAATTGTCACTTGGATAGTGTTCTTGTTGAAGTTTAATGATTAGATACTTTAGATTTGGGACATTCAAAGAGGGACAGCAAGAGACGAGCACGTCAGATTTTCTTTCAAAGAAACAAGAGGAAGCCGAGAGCCGAATAACATGCGTAGTTTGTTCTGTTAATCCACGGCCATACAATGGCATAGCTGCTAGTCCAATCTTAAACATTTCTAACATGTGTGGACGGTGTGAGGAAACAAAATCCTAGGTGAAGATAAACATAGGCAGGCATTCAGAATCAATTATGCTAACCTGGGACTCTAACTGGAATGCAATGGAAACCTCGTCTGCATGGGGATTGCAACGTAATGATACAACATGCAGGGTATACGCGGGTTATCTGCGATATTAAAGGCACGTCGTATTGCCACAAATAACTACTAAGAGTTTTATTATTCATAATGATAACTTAAACTATATTTTAAAAATCAAAATTTTCTTTCAATTATTTTTGCTGTGGTGATAACTTTTTATGAAGAGAGTAAACAAGCTTGTTTGTGTTGATGGACCGATGGAAAAAATTGTCCCACATCTATTGGGACACAATTAGCTTGCGCTGCCCGAGTGGGGAAAAAGCTTTACTTATGTGCGACATCTGCACCTTCGGGTTAACCGAGACCAGGAAACTGTCAGGACGATACTGGTACTATCAATAACATGTGTCCACGAAGTTGAGCATAAGTCATTTGTCCCTATCGTTACCAACAATCCGCGAAATAATTGAAATAGTTTCCATGAAAGCGACACTAATATTTTTTTCCATTCCCTCGTGTCGCATGAATTTATCAGTACATATTCAGGTAGGGTATGAACCGTGAAACTGATTGTTTTACAGAAGTTTCTTTTTCGTTCATTTGCATCCCAGCATTTCCCACGGTTGGATGATGGGTGAAATATCTCACGCACAATGATCGGACAGTCGGCATGTGGTCACCGTCCACAAATAATGCCTGTGTTATTAAATAACACGAATAATGCTTATAGTGCCCACAAAATATGGCTATTATAACATGACCACAGATCACGACTGATTCGTGATATTTCGCTCAAATAACTGTTCGATATTGTACATTATAATCCGTAACAGCTCGGACATTCATTTACATACAGGAACACTTGTCAATGATAAGAAATCTAGGCGACAGAACTGACATTCATTTACATACAGGGGCTTCAAGTCGTCGAACGGCATGAATATCGTGTTCCAAGTTGATGTCTTGCGATTTGCTTTCAAGTTTCAAACTATATCCAACTCATGTAGATTTTATGAACGATTTACATAATCCCTTTGATTTATTAAGTTTACTAACTCTCTTTAATCGAAATATGTATCTGTTTAAATGTCTCTTATGCTCCGTTTTGAAGAGTAGGGGACGTAGGATAGAAGCTGATTCAATGAGCGTAAGTGTAGACAATTCAGAGGACATATATTACTGAATTGCAGATCTTTCGGTTGAATATATCTAGAAGCCGCATATAAAGGTGCTGGAAAAAGATGTCGGCGTACTTACAAGATGTCATATGACCCAACAGGCCAATATTCTGAATGCATATGTGAAATATCATAAAAAAGAGATCCATGGGGTGATTTGTATCTCAGCCAAGCTTTTGTTGTAGCTCTTGAATGACATGACCACATGACCCCTAACACCGGTTTGAGCGGTATTATATATAAATACCCAGAGGCTATGATGTAATAACCCTATCAAATCATCATATGGCAAGTGATGAAATATGTGAACGGCAGATGGAAAAACGGCCCAAAACGGGGAAAATATTAGCAGAGTGTAAGTTCTTATTCAGAATACATATCCAGACATGCGATATCCATGGTACATAACAACATCAATGAGCCAAACATCACAAGGATATGTGTCACATCGTTTATGTATCGTATTTCTCCAATCTGATACATAAAGTTCACCTATTACATGTGCATTTCCAATTCACTGTTCCTGCCTTCTGCTTATAATTCTGCATACGTGTACTGTATGGTATGTATTTTGATAGCGAATTGACATCGACTGATTCATTAATATAATTCAACAATCAAATCTGAGCAGGAAATTAAATTCATTTTTTTCTCACAAAGTTTGGTTACACCTATGGAAAAGGGAGAATTTTTTATCTCCATGCCTCCTGTCCCTGAGGTGCGATGGTGAAATATATAATACTTTTGAACGTGATCAATGTATTTTGTTTAGATTCAATGTTTTCCTTGGGAAAACGAAATTGTTCAATGGATGAAACAAAAATCTCTTTGGCTGCCAGAACAAACGGGATGCCATTGTGTCCATGTCTGCTGGCCGTGGTTCCGGCGTTCCAGAAGCGAGATTTAATTGATTCACAGGTTTCGTGCATTGGTATTACAATAACAGATAGTGTCGTAAATATTAAATCATCAGCGAGGTCTTTTACCTGCAGTAACACTTTTAATACCCGTCCAATAACCTGTAGTGTAGAAGATGGTTGGATCCTGATGAATCAAGAGCAACAGCTTTATAAGAAATTTTATACGCCTGCCCATCGGTATAAAACTGGCGCAAAAGTTCCGAGCAATCTCGGCTGCCCCACCATCGAGACAATTCTAGGTTAAAGATAAAGTGGATACAGTTGAATAAGTAATTGTGCTATTTCCAAAAATTCTCGTGTGTGGAATGTTCGGGACTGACGAAGGTGCTCTTCATTGAACTAAGAACACAGTGTGATAACAGCCGATGCTACTGGTAGCATTAGTTTGCATATCAGCTCCCTATTTCAATAGCATGTATCAGACCAGTTCAGTCAGCATCGAGTTTGTCTACCCCAATAGCTGTGAAAACTTATGCAGATCGGAATCTACATGTATAAACAAATGGACAGCTGATATTGCCCGATGTCAATTAGAGGTACATGTGGCTAGCCTGCTTTTCTTCTTCAAGTGACAGAAGCTGGGAATAGTTTATTAAGTTACTATTTCTAACTTATAAGTTCTTGGATATATTTGTGTTGACGTGTCCATGTCGATCCTAACGTCATTGTAGAAACAACCAAACTATGATTGAACAATGATGCCAGGATCGACATGGAAACGTCACCAGAAATGAATGAACCACTGGAGAAACTCTATCAGCCAATGAAAATGCCGGATTTCGATTTGAAAATTTGAATCAACCAATCAATTTCTTTGAAATTAGAAGATATCCCATGATGCAAAGTTGTTCCTATAAAATTCCATTCAAGCAGTTTTTATCGATAATAAATCTGTTGACTTAGTAAACTTGTGCTTCACCATGCATCTATATGTCATTTATCGTTAAAGAAATTTATCATATCCGACATTCATTAATCAGCCGTCATCCACAAAAGAATTAGTTGTTCCAATAATCGAAAGAACTTTTTCGCCACAGTCAACATCAATGCCAAATATGCACAAAAATGAGAAAAAAAATGCAGGATGGATTCCTGCAAGGGAGAAGCGGTCAGCAGTTTTCAATGATGACAGCAAAATTGTTCAATATCCTTTACGTAAAAACCATATCACTGGCCAGTATTCTTTATCCAAATTAATTTCCAAGTCGTTTTCTTGAGTACAAAGCAGTCACAAATAAATTGCGATTGTACATTTGAACACACTGAAGATATAATTTACACGGCGTCCAAACGACCCTCTAGGATTATTGGTGTTAGAATGCTCAATGCATTTTAAAACGATGATGGTATGACGGATTGGTTTGAAATGATGTTTGTTGGAGTGTGTCAGTTTGTATAGCGTGAGATTGAGAAATGTTAAGTTAATGTATAACGGATCTTCATTCTTACGCCGATGGCGACTACGACCGTCATAACCATTGGACGCGTTGACGTGCCTTTGTGGTATGAAAACAGAGGACTAGATTTTACCGCGGTACTTCATTATAGACCACGGGTGCTCAGTGAATGTGGGACCAGGCCCCTTTAATATACATTTTTAGTT
This sequence comes from Hanleya hanleyi, assembly GCA_036873755.1. Lineage (NCBI taxonomy): Eukaryota > Metazoa > Mollusca > Polyplacophora > Lepidopleurida > Hanleyidae > Hanleya > Hanleya hanleyi. Next base: position 91,690 of record JAVTVY010026241.1, on the reverse strand, counting down.
CAACAGCTAGTTTCACGTTTTTTAACTGCAGATTATTATATTGACGGGTAATGGGTCCTTGAATACGAAGGATATTCGACTTTCAACTGCTAGCACTCTTCTTCAAACGACGAGTATCCTTTAGTTCTACAAATGTTCAGGACATTAGTATATCGATATTGCGTTATGCGCTCACATTTTACTGGACGACTGAACTAGAAGTTAGGCAACTATAAGGAGAGTACAGGATATTGCTCTCACGGAGTTGTGTGAAAGTGCTATCAAGGTTGCAGGTGTCACCTTATAAATCTCTCAGCAAACAGATAACAATATGAGTTGTTAATCTTTGTAAACACGAAGCGCTCAGACGAATTCCGACAACGTTTTTATTTCTTCTTTTCCGTCATTACGTTGTAGGACCAAAGGTCTTGCAAACTTACATCTTGTTCTATACGCATATATTTGCCATGTACACATTCGGGGCAGCTAAAGTAAGGTGAAACTCCCTAAAGACTTAAAATCATACAGACTGATTTCATAATGCATCGATGTCCACTGATTCCGTCTTGCAATAATACATAGGCCGCTGAGAAAAAGAGGGATTCAGTTTCATATATTTCGTTGATATTGTCGCGTTGTTTGGAGCTATTGCTTCGGGGTTCCCGGGTCAGTTTTAAAGTCAAAAATTGTTGACGTGGTTTCAAATTGCTTTCTTAAACCCTTGTGGTTAGTTTTGCACGTGATAGGTTCGAACGATTTGCTAATTACGTAATACAAACGGTTCTTGAACTTCAACTCGATGCCAACCATTTGAGTTAATGACAAAACAGACAAACAGCTCAAACAGAAGGCAAACAAGGCATGAAATCCCAATAACAAAGAATGTGAACATAATTGTTTTGATTTTGCAAATAGAACATTCACATTAACTCGTCTTTTCTACTACAATTAATTCAGGGCCTGGACGTATTTTTCATGGAATGCCATCGTATGTGATACATCGAAATAAATGCTTAATCTCTTCCATAAGCAGGAAAGAAAATAATTCTAGATGAGTGATCGATTTTACAGCAGGGCATTGTATCACATATTTGTTTGACTGCAAATACTTCGTTGTTCAAGCGTCAGATTCGAAATGCTGTATTCAGATATCGTCCAAAGAGAATTCCCTTCACCATAACCGAATGACCTTATTCATACGACATTAGTAACATCAAAATCCAAGTGGGCATGAAATAAATAAATAAATAAATATAAATATTTAGTGTTTGTTGCATTAAAAATGTGGTGGGAAACGATGCCGGACTACTCAAGTCATATGATCCCACAGACAAACTTTCTGACTGCATATGTCTAAAAACATCACAAGAACCAAAAGACGATTTGTATCTCAGCCACGCTTTTAATTGAATGACATGACCATACGGCCACTAACATCGACTCGAGCGGTTTAAGATACAAATATTTCAGAGCGATGATCTAATAGCCCTATCAAGTCATCTCATGGAAAATGGTGAACATTTGTGCCCGCCAGATAGAAACAAACGGCTCAAACGAGGGAGTATTTATAGAATGCAAGACAGAAGCTGTCAAGATTTCAATGATGCCGGCACGACATCACGATGTATTCATATCGTTTTATCAATCTCACTGACCACTATTCTCTTTTTAAACTGATTTTTCATGTGTTTACTAGCGCATAATGTATCCCAGTCACCTGTTGTCGGGGATTGTCATGGCGATGGGAAATCAACAGTTATCTCCGACATCATAGGCTCCAGGTATCTATGACCTAACTCGGACCACACTCAAATCTGACCTATGTTAAAGCATTAGGAATTGACACTTATATCTGAGACAAGCAGTCACATCGTATAGCTGGAAAGACATATGATATTTTTTAGTTTGTTTAACTCGATAAATTTATATATGGTCTTCGGGGCAAGGTTTGATAGCTTCAAAATTGACAACGGTTCTATGTAAATGTAAATGTTGGACTTGAAGGTTAGGTTCCCAGTACAAAATTATTCGGAGGACGAAGATTCACTTAGTACAGTAAATAGTGCGAAAGTGTTGGACACGCGTGTTTTATCCGAGTAACAGACCGGGAAAAGGTCAAACGATTGCGCAATTCATGCGCAAATAGGGCACGTGTTGGTGATGTATTGACTCTAACCTTACCAAACGTTCGGTCAAATCTAGTCAGAGGAGTTCTTGTAAACATGTTGTCAAAGTTATCGTTCTGTAACTTGCGATATGCGTGTCAGCAGCGAAAACTATAGCGCGAAATCTTATCAGTCCGTTTGTGGCAAATTTGACAAGACGACAGAAATAACGATAAATGAGTGATCTTTGTATTTCCAGTTTACTCATGAAATTCACTGTCCAACAAAATGCCACACAGGGAGACATAACTGAATTCCACAAGCCACTGACACACTGCTATGCCACGATGTCCGGTGAACATCTAGAAGACTTTTTATCCCTTCAGTGAAACACATCAGGCCCGTTACATTCTGGTTGTAATTTTGCACGTGATTAAAACGAGATGTATCTTGGGTTGACAACTGGGCTGTGTGATATTAATATATCAAACGGAACAAGTCGATCAATGCTCGAACATTACACTGTGTTGTTCTCTCACTTTGGAAGACAAACTAGGTTTGGGTAGTCATCAAATTGTATGTATCCAGTTCATATACATGAGAAAACGAATCAACGAAGTTTAAACAATATACACTGCGTTTACTCGCTGCCTCCCCTCCCCCAGTTTGCTATTTGACCGTATAAGATATATCTATCCAATGAGGGTAACTTCAGCGAAATGTGCCTCCCCTCATATGTAATCATTACCATATGCAAACGACAACTTCCGCTGATGTGTGGGAGACCGAGAACAATCGAAATCAAAAAGTAACCCCTCACTGACAACACTACGGGATTTGTATTAGATTAATGTGTAGAATTCTAAGCAGTTAGGGTTGATTCCTGTAAGATTACTTGTTTGTCTTATTAGAATCGGTTTCGTAGAATCTGTACGATTGACAAGACATCGTATATCAAAAAGTATTTCTAGGAAATTTTTCAACTTATCTTCTCTGACGAGAGAAACTCTGAACAATCTGTATGTTGAAACGCAAAATGTCTCTATGTACTCTAGTCGGAGTAGCAATCTATTTAACGCCCAAGCAGTTAAGAGTTTTTGTATTGGATGTTAAGAACACTTGCTTGCAATGTATCAGCGATTTATTCCATGTAGACTTCGGATTTACTAATGGTACGTGTATCCGATTACCAAGTCCAACAAACAATATCTGACCATTGTTGTATGATCTAATCGTATTTTATACCATCAGTATCCGGTATGTGTACAATGTAAGTCCTTGTGAAAAAAAACGTATCTTGGTTAACCTTGTGCAATGATGTTGGACAAATTTGATTGTCTTTGAAATGTTTATCAATCATTTAGTTTGTTGCGAAATGGAATATACGGATACAGTGAAACCTGTGAATACAGACACCTGGGTAAGGCGACCAACATCTAAATAGCGACTTTATTCATGGTCCTAATATTTAAAATAATTAAATTCAAAGTGTTGAACCTGAATAATCCGGAACCCTGTCCAAACTATAATATGGTCTCAAGCATGGTCGATATACACACTTTCTCTCGAAATAAAGCATGCACCAGTCGTCACCCTTTGAGAGTCTTCAGATACCAGGTCACCTTACTGGAGAAGCGGTCGAGATGAACTTACGTTGGAATTCGCGGAATTGTATGAACATGGACCAGTATCTATCATGTATGTGTTAGAATTATTGTGGCTTGTCTCTGAATTGTGTCAGGTGCTTCAGACTGGTGTAACGATCCAGACAACCGTTGTTCCACTTGTAAAGTCGTTCCATGCCTCTTTGAGCCGCCAGAGTATACACATACGTTTGCGTGTGATTGATCACAATATAAACTTACACCATATCCACACGTATGTAGACATATTTACATCAACACCGGTCCAGCTGAAAACACGGCCATGCATCATTCCAAAATCTAACTCGGGGGATAATTCAGAATTCGAGTCCGATAAAGTATTGGCTCTGCTGTATATGGCATGGCCTCAAATATCGAAGGAGGGCCCATGATGGATAACAAAGTACAACAGAACAACCCAGAGCAAAAGTTTGTATATCTAAAAGTTACATAAGGAAATGTGTGCAAAAATAGGTTTGAGACGTATAAACGTAATAAATAGGGCCTTGCCTAATCTCTATCCGAGTATATTTTGTTTTCTTTGGATTTATGCTTCCACTTTCCTTCTTCCTGTGATATGTATAGAATTTTAAAAGCAAATGTTACGTCTAAATTCCTATATCGAATGTTACGCGTGTTCCATTTTAAAGTCAAGATTTTATTTTAAATCTGTATAAAAGTCAACAATTATTTCGCGAAGAAATGTGTCAACCAATAGAGAGGATTCTAAGCATTCTTTATTCAAATAATGACTTGGGATACAGTTTTCTTTATTCAACACCCACGATTTGCAAATTAACAAATACTGTCCACTCTTCCCTGTCCATGAGATATGAAGGAAACAAACATTCAACCTTAGTTTTCCGTTAATCTCGGTTTATCCCAGTTTTACTGTCTTGCTGGGTTGGGATGCATGTATAAACGACAATTCTCGATCAAACCAAATCCTAATATATAATCGCATAATCGCCTTATACATTCAAATATTTGAAGACAAACACCTGATAAGGCGCGACAAAAATAGCTTAATGTGGGCAGTGTTCACGGGGCAGTCCAGATTAAGGTAGGGGTTTATCCATAGTTTATCGAGTCTAATATCTACATTAGATAGTCCGAAGTATGGCATGGACATTTCCAAAACGCACTATGCCACCTCCATCCCTCAACCATCCCGCCCCCCGGAACTCGGAATGTCCCGGCCTTTGTCAAATCTCTCACCATATTAATAACTTGATACACAACAAGGATCAGATCCCGCATTTAGAGGAAATATTTTGAAAAAATAGAAGTTTCATGTTACCACAATCGAAATTCAGTACCAAATTCCAAGAGGACAAGAAAAAAAATATTTGAAGACGAAAACCTGATAAGGCACGCCTTAAAATAGCTTACTGTGGGCAGTGTTCACGGAGTTAGGTGCAGGATTGGCTTTTTTTTAGATACTTTTCAAATTTCCTATGCTTTAACATGGTGCTATATAGCATACTTGGCAATATTGTGCAGATACTTTTGCTAAACTCCGCAGTAGGCAGAAAATTGGGTTACTTTAATAGCATCTATATTCAATATTTAGCACTTTTATAATCTAGTCTAATTAGAATATATTCGCATTAAAATATCCAACACCGTGTAGGAGAGAGAACAATATATTCAATATTTAGCACCTTTATAATATTATCTAATTAGATTCGCTGTTAAATATCTAGCTGGCGTCCGAGAAAGACAATATATTCAATATTTAGCACCTTTATAATATCATATAATTAGAAAAGATTCGCAGTTGAATATGTAGCTGGCTTCTGGGAAAAGACAATATATTCAATATTTAGCACTTTTATAATCTATACTAAATAGAAGAGATTCGCAGTTAAATTCCACATGAAACTTTTCGGAGAAAAGACAATACATTCAATATTTAGCACTTTTATAATCTAATCTAATTAGAAGAGATTCGCATTAAAATATCTGTAACACCGTGTCGGAGAAAGGACAATATATTCAATATTTAGCAGTTTTATAATATCATCTAATTAGACTATATTCGCATTTAAATATGTAGTTGGCGTTTGAAATCAGACAATATATTGAATATTTAGCACTTTGATAATATCATCTAATTAGAAGAGATTCGCAGTTAAATATCTATCTGGCGTTCGCGAAAGACAATATATTCAATATTTAGCACCTTTATAATATCATATAATTAGAGAAGATTCGCACTTAAATATGTAGCTGGCGTCTGGAAAAGGATAATATATTCAATATTTAGTAGTTTTATAATATCATCTAATTAGAATATATTCGCATTTAAATATGTAGTTGACGTTTGAAAACAGACAATATATTGAATATTTAGCACTTTGCTAATATCATCTAATTAGAAGAGATTCGCAGTTAAATATCTATCTGGCGTTCGCGAAAGACAATATATTCAATATTTAGCACCTTTATAATATCATATAATTAGAAAAGATTCGCACTTAAATATGTAGCTGGTGTCTGGAAAAAGACAATATATTCAATATTTAGCACTTTTATAATCTATACTAAATAGAAGAGATTCGCAGTTAAATATCCACAAGAGCCTTTTCGGAGAAAACACAATATATTCAATATTTAGCACTTTTATAATCTACTCTAATTAGAAGAGATTCGCATTAAAATGTCTGTAACACCGTGTCGGAGAAAGGACAATATATTCAATATTTAGCACCTTTATAATATCTAATTAGAATAGATTCGCACTTAAATATGTAGCTGACGTCTGAGAACAGACAATATATTCAATATTTAGCACCTTTATAATATCTAATTAGAATAGATTCGCACTTAAATATGTAGCTGACGTCTGAGAACAGACAATATATTGAATATTTAGCACTTTGATAATATCATCTAATTAGAAGAGATTCGCAGTTAAATATCTAGCTGGCGTCCGAGAAAGACAATATATTCAATATTTAGCACTTTTATAATATCATCTAACTAGAAAAGATTCGCACTTAAATATGTAGCTGCATGCGTCTTTGAAAAGACAATATATTCAATATTTAGCACTTTTATAATCTACTCTAATTAGAAGAGAGTCGCATTAAAATATCTGCAACACCGTGTCGGAGAAAGGACAATATATTCAATATTTAGCACCTTTATAATATTATCTAATTAGAAAAGATTCGCAATTAAATATGTAGCTGCATGGCGTTTTTGAAAAGACAATATATTCAATATTTAGCACTTTTATAATCTACTCTAATTAGAAGAGATTCGCATTAAAATATCTGTAACACCGTGTCGAAGAAAGGACAATATATTCAATATTTAGCACCTTTATAATATCATCTAATTAGAATATAATTTGATTGTTGCAATCAAGTACCAAAGGAAGATGTTGTTTTACATTGAAAGGGGCCGATTGTCCCCGAAACACCTTCAGTCATCGGATGCATGCCGACATACAGTGTCGTTGAATGATTGGTCTGTTGTGCCAGTAAGTCTGAATACATGTCAGCTGTCTCCCTCAGTGAGGTTGCCTTTATATCGCCCGTTCTGTAGGCGTCCTAAAAAGCAGCACATGCGCGTTGTTTAACCAGGAAGAACGATAGAATAATCTGTTATTGTCTGAGTGGACTTGCACAGACCACAAATGAAAATGTACTTGCGACTGTCTTGAAAATCCTTATATACCAGCGCATGCGCGTTGTTTAACCAGGAAGAAATATAAAATAATCCCTGTTATTGTCAGAGGAGTCGCACAGACCAGAAAAGAAGGTGTACTTGGGACTGCCTTAAACATCCTTATTCACCACCCCATGCAAGTTTGAAAATAGCATTTGTGCTAATTATACAATATATTTTCTTTAAGGAGAGGCATTCGTACAATTTGGAGCTGCGATTTAGAAGAAATATTCAATATTTAGCATTTGTGCTAATTATACAATATATTTTCTTTCAGGAGGGGCAGTCCGACAATTTGCGTATGCGATTTATCATAAATATTGAATATTTCTTCTGGCTGCAATTTAGAAAAAATATTCAATATTTAGCATTTGTGCTAATTATACAATATATTTTCTTTCAGGAGGGGCAGTCCGACAATTTGCGTATGCGATTTATCATAAATATTGAATATTTTTTCTGATTGCAATTTAGAAAAAGTATTCAACATTTAGCATTTGTGCTAATTATACAATATATTTTCTTTGGGAACAGGCAAGTCAAAGTGCTAACTAGCAGTAATCCTATAAATTATCTTCAAACTAGCACACCCCTTTCTAAATATCACTGATTTTAGAAATTATTTGCGAAGTAGCAGATCTGCTAAATAGCATGCGAGACAATAATAACCATTTCTGCACCTTAATGTGTTCACGGGGTAGTCCAGAGTAAGGTAGGGGTTTATCAATAGTTTACCGTGTCTAATCTTTACATCAGATAGTCCGAAGTATGGTAGGGGTTATCAATTTCCGAGGTACACAAATTTCAGAAATTCACAAACTTCTGAACTATGCCCTACTTAAAAATATTGTACCAGGACACGCGAGTGCCCCTGCACAGTTCCTATTATTCCGGACACTGATCAGCCCAGTCAGTACAGCACCCAGCGGTACTCTGATTGATAACTTGCATTCCCCGATCTTTATTCTGTCTGAAGACTTCGAGCCGTCGCTTAAATCTACAGCTGACAAAACTCACTTATTTCCATCTTGTAATTATCCAGGGCTATAATATCTGGTACCTTATTAAAAAATAAGGTTCGAGAATTACTCGTGGTAGGTGAGAAATCTCTGGAGAAACAACAGTCCTAGACCAATATCAGCGTTGCTACTACAACTATGTTCATATTAACGAATCTACTAATATACATGCGTCTTGTCCGTCATTCAATATTTAGGCGTCGTTCATTAAAGGATTTCAACGTGGATCCAAAGACCTAATTCATATAACAGCATTAGTACCAAATTCAAACAAAAGCATTCATAGTATACATAAACCCAGGTTAAACTTGAGATACACCTTAACATGTCTCAGGTCTGAAAATTAAATTTGAGCAAATTTGTGTGTTGACCGTATTTATACTTGTGACGAACATCTTCCTATCTTAAGGTCAGCGATAAACAAAAACACCAAATCTTATTAAAAACAGATCCAGCGACCGATTTTTCTAAAAAGATCTGACCTCCTTCCTATCTTCATGCCGTTCGTTGACCCTCTGACACGACAATAACTCTTTACGGCTACATCAAATTTGACCAATCAACGGGGCGTATTTCATGGTATGATCATGATATGATAAGACAGACTCTTACACAACCAACTCACCCGGATATATGGCATAGTCACTGTAAACTGACAAATTTCAAAATAGGCACAAATAGAATTGCCTCGCTACAGGAAAATATATGACTGACCCATAATCATTACGAAAAGTAATGAAGAATTATTTACAATTGAAATTTGCTGTTCATTTATCCAAAAAGTACCCTAACTAAGTTGCGCAAGGAGCTTATAATATTTCGACGTCAGACGAAGGGAATAAAAGCAACACAACGTGTGGACATTTCGCGCTGTGGACTGGGATCGGTTGTCAACTTGAACCGATACAAGTTTAAATTTGAATTCTTGTCATCGGCACTATTCGTTTTATTATTTACGAGAGTCGGAAATTTCCGGGACTTCTGCAGAATTTCGTGAAGGGATGGAATCGAGATTGGGAGAGGGTCAGATCCAGTTAGAGAACCGGTTTCTGGATCTGTTTTTAAACCCATGACAATGTTACGAAAATGGGAATGTTATTCGTCATATATATTACGTTGGTCGCAATGGAAGCACATGAGGAAATTTTGGCATAGTTCTCGTAGCACATACATCCAGAAAGAGTTGCTATGCTCATTTTGGAGTCCCCTTTTAATTATGAAGATAGAAAGCTAAGCATTTTGATAAACGTCTGACCGCTAAATATTGATAAGGTAACTAACTACGATGAATGAAGAAATAATGGTAAACATATATGGATACTGTAGACGAGAGAAACAATACTTTCCCAGGGGAGCTAACCCAGATTCTGCTTCGAGGGATTTCACACTGTCTCATTGCGTTTTAATTTTGTTAAAATTCTCAACACTCAGCCATTAAAATGTGCTCTGTCAGGTAAGGTTATTTAACAGTTTAACAGACAGTTTTCCGACGGTTCGATGAAAGCAGAAGGATTCATCTATTTAAGGATGCCAGGTGACATCTTCAATGTGTGCGAATCTTACGTGGGCACTATTTGACCAAAGATGAAGACATCGTCAGCGTAGCGTAGTACGAACTTCCAAGAATGCAATACACAATTAGAGAGAGATAACGGCCTGATCGTTAGGCAGAATCTTGTTGACATCTAACACTTGAACGACAATTACTTTGGACTAGTTTAACCATCTCCCTATCAAATGATCAATGGAGAGAAGAGGTATTTTAGAACACACGGAGTATTTTTGATCGAAGAGATGAAATCAGATAAAGACTTCCTCCAACGCCGACAGTGTCAGTCAAATTAGATCCTCAATGTCAATAAGGAAACTGTCTTCTGTTCACACATACCGCGTGTTCCGTCGCTTTAGCACAAAGCGTTTATAGATTTATCCTATCATGGCAAACACCTAGTCTCGTGCAGGAAAGTTTGTCTCGACTGGCGAAGATCTCGTAATACCATTAACCTGTCCAGATGAAAGGAATTTGGCCTGCGTTTGGCAGGAAATGATCATATTTTCAATGAACTTGCCAAGTATTCTAAGGTATACACTGCATAGAATATGCACGTTGATGAGTAGCAATTTTGTGAAATAGCAATAATTGGTATGTGAATTATAGGCCAAAGTGGTCATTCAATTTATCTTACAAGGGCTAAGAGCAAAACAAATGTATCAATACAGAGGTTTCCGGATTCTTGTAAAGTCATTTTGACATGACCCTTTTCAAAAGGTTCTATGCCCCCTCCATCCCTCATCTCTCTAGTAGATTCTTTCAAATGTCAGCTATGATATGCACCAGTCTGAATTCTACTTCCGCCATGGTATCACTAGCATTGCCATGAGAGAAAAAGCGCTCCTTCAATGTTTAATCTAATGATCTTTTGTACAATACAAGCGACATACCAAGCTTTGGTATAATACTATTAGCGGGCATCAGTAAAGTGTCCCACAAACGTAATCAGGTATCAATGAAGTTCTCTGATAAACACAAACTATTTTCTTACAAGAAAGATAGTTGCATAAACAGCATTGTGAGTCTGGAGTCTGATATCAAATATTCGTCTGATTATCGAATTACCTTATCGATACGACGCTATGACCACAGTGAACAATTCCCAAGGATGCCAGTAAGACATTGGAGATTAATTTTTCTGAGTATTTTTTCATGTACCATTCTTTACCCCATGGTGGGGCGTTTATTACATCGAACGTCCTCAATGCTCACCCATTAACATCAGATGAGTTATTTGTTTGTGCTGATCTGTCATCACAGCTCCGGAGTTAGCGTATCTAATTCCGCTTAAGCCAGAGCTAGGGGCCGACTGGATATTTCATAGTCTCCACATGAACATCCGCAATAAAAGCGCGGCTGAGATACTAAGACTACGTTCGAGAATCCATCGTATTTTCGGGTCTGAATGTGAGGTGACGGGGAAGCTTCCCTGTGGTTGCTTTTTAGACGTCAGATCGTCAATTTCCCCCCCATGCATATCGCTCCAATCATGCGGTTTCTATCGTCAAATCCTGTATTGTGGATCCAAACTTGGCGAGCAGTCAGTACCCTAGCCATATGAATTTCAATCTTTATTATCATTTTCAACAGTGTCTTACAATCAGAAACTGATTTATTAAAGCGTTATTATTTCAATTTCCAGTAAAAAGCTTTTGGCCCTACTTTGTTCTTGAAATCGATTGAACAAAAAATATTTATACGCCATTATTGGCATGCTGAGACCCAGCGAGTATACCAACCACCAACTACAAGCAGACAAACATACACACAAACAGGATTCGCGAAGACGGGTTGACATCCTTATCTGATATTCTCTGCCTCTGTAGTCATAGATTGGGCGTTATCTCCTACTTACATCAGATGTTGTTATCAATTATACATCAGATACACCTATGGTTAAAGAACAAGCGGTGTGCCTACTGGGAGTAGTATTATGTACTCGGGGATAGATCGGTAAATCTTAGTTCTCTCTGATTGACGCAAGCTGTAGAGCAAATTTGAGAAGTGGTCTTGTTCACCTAAATTATCTTTGAGATCAGGAAAATGTTTTAGTGGGAATTACACATACAGAAAGTCTAATTAATTCAAGAACGGTGATCAGGGATGAATATATAAGACTAATTTGTTGATCGTTTTCTTCGCGGCATTTTCAATTTGAACACCATTCTAATTTTATTGTCCATGATCAACTCTCTTTGTTTCAATTTCCTTGTTTCTGGTCTGCTAGTCGCAAGATGGAACAAATGAAGATGACAAAAGTCTGTTGACTTTTGGTCCCTGTAGCAAATACATTAGGTCAGTTGATATAAACCCGGGTCAGCTTCCTCTTTGGGTCTTGTAACCTGGTGTATTGCTTGGAAGCTTGTTCGCATTATTATATTAAGATCTGCTAAGTGGACAAATCGATCAGTCGAAATAGAAATTGCCGATAATTTTGTCCCCATTTGTCGCTGGATTATTTTAAAATTGAACACGAAGGATTTTGTAACTTATCACATTCTTGTACAATTTGCCGTACGCAAATTTCAATGGCTTTTCAAAATCATGGCCAGTGTGATTAATTATGATCCCATGTTCATTTGCTGATTGCCAATTCTAGCTTTGGCCAACAGCCTGTGAATTAAGCCCAACTTATCAGAGTAACAATGTGCTTAATGAGCATTATTGATAAACTGCTGGTATTTATTCTACAACAGATCAGTCTGTACTAATGTTCTATCTAAATCTCTGTCTGATTAGACGAGGCAGTCTCAATAATCTTTAATTCGTCCTATTTGTCCTATTAATTCTTTGTGTGTTGTGCCGTTAGCGTTTTCCCCTCTCCCCTATCACGTAGAGTAAAAACGTGTCATCTGTTGATACACTGATTCCCTGGAAAAACACATGGCTGTCATGTCAACCCCCTTATATGTGACGGGATGGATGTTTGCCTTCCAATTAATTATTTGTCTACAGATTAGAGGACAAAATTGATAATTTTAGTCAATATCTGGCAACACAATAATTGATTAAATCTTAAACTTTTTATGACGAATATATAATATTCAGAAAACTGCATATCATAGAACTAAATGGAGTTAGAAGCATTTTTCATCTGTTCTAGGCACTGAACGATTTCCAGAATGCACAAGCCTGTTCTAATTTATGCGATTTAGATAAGCTGACAATATTATCCTGAGTGGTGTCGGAAAGCGGAACGTATAACCGAGGTCGGGCTCTTGGAAACGACATGGGAATTTTTTTGAATTCCTTTTAATTTTGTGTAACTAAGACTTGACATCCGAAAATGCAATTCACCTTAGTGGCACCCCTCTAAAATCTGATCAATTGGAGCGATGTGCAAGAATATTGCGTATTTGAAGAGATCACAAGGACATAGTATTTTACATACTAGTGTATCGACTCGGGTTCTGACATCTTTACAAAGGAACGGTCGGGTTTGCAATCATCGACACGGAAATTCTTCATGGTCTACGGCTGACTATCCAATGTCGAATCCGACGCCTATATTAATCCAATATGCTGCTTATTTAGAGATTGAAATGCCTGACAGACGTTGTTCTTCTTCAAATAATTCTTATCAATGTAAATTTATTAGTTGCGATAACACGTTAATACGGCTATATGGATACCGCCAAGGTCAAGAGAGAATTTCGAAATGTGAGATTCTTTGCTCAATAAAACACGGCTATGATAAGATATACGATCAATGCGTTGATCCTTTAGAAGAAATGGGTAAATAATAGCCCGTCCCCTAGCTTGTCCCGTGTGGGTCGAGGGAAAGGGAAATGTAGCATAACTAGGTGTGCCGCGGATCTGTGCTTCCATCACTCGGTCCATTTCCTGTCGCAATATTATATCCATTCATTGTGTACAAACGTACGATCGGTGACACCATGACGGCTATTCATGACAAAGAAAAACTTAAAAACAAACACATTCTACACCTAAGATGGATTTTTAATGAAGAAAACGTGATTCTTCCCAACTTTTGCGACTATTTAGAGTTATTTTCCTCATATTTCAAAAATATTTCTTTCTGAACTTATCTCTTCATTCAACTTCATTTTCAGAATTGCAATGCGATTCATCGGTTTCAAAAAAACCCATTTAAGCAATCCACATAACATAATTTTCAACACATATGAGCTGTAATGCTTGTATTTACTAGCAAATGGACCCGGCTTTGATAATAAAACCGTATGCACAGCCGTTGATTGTTCATTGAATGAAGATGGCGTCTTGATGGGATCATCGATACTTGACCTAATCTATATTTTGTGAAATAAAACTGTGTATCTCAAAATTGCCAAGTTATATGTACATTTGGTACTGACATCGTCAAAGGAGAAGTTTTGTCCAGATCAAACAGGAAGAGCTTTGTGGACGTCTTTATTAAGTAGGTCAGTGGTGGACAGAATCACTGATATTTGCCCAAGCGTTGGTGATATCGATATGAAGCTGTGATGTCCGGCACCCGCTACCTAGCCGTTGCTCAATGTTTCACGACCCGCTTTAAAACCGTTAGCTCCCAAATCCAATAAAACGTGAATATCTCACAATAGAATAGCCCAAATCAAGTTTTAAACATAAGAAAGAATTCACAATACAAGCGTCTAGTCCTTCATTCATTATTCAGCCGTCGTCCGTTAAAGAATTTCCGCGTCCATGCATAATCCAAAAACCCGATTCATATAACAGCATTAGCACCAACTTCAAAAATAAGCCATAGTATACATAAACGTGGGCTAGTTTCCTGCAAGGTAGAAGCGGTCAGAAGTTACGAAATCTTGATCTTGGATGGGGAGTTTCTACAATAATGTTTTGTGATGTTGAATAAAATCGTCACATTTAGCACAGGATTAACACATTTAACAATGTGCATGCTTGATGGATGAGATATTACTAGTTAGTAATACGAATTTATAAATTTCAGAGTCCCCTAAAAATTTGGAGTAGCTTTCATAGCACACCGGAAAACACATTACCGCAATCCAAAAGCCAGATTATAGTTCGTTGAAAGACTAATAGATGTCAGTGGTGAGGAATGTGACGATTTGTAATGATTCACACATGATTGTGCAAGAATAAAAAAAATCGTTATCTAGACTGGGTAGCTTGTTTATCCAACGGTTAGTCTTCCACAAGGCCCAGAAATGCAGTTTCTTGAGACGGAGTCTGAAGTTTATATTCTGGTCGTAAAAATCTACTAAAGGATGTTTCCAAAGGCGTTCCCTCATTGCATGATGGATGCAAGACGCTTGCCTGAATAATCTAAAGGCCCGTTTCAACAGGACACGCTTTGACAGCGACAACCAAATCTGAAAATAGCCTTTCTGTTATTCAATGGTGCGGTACAAACAGCACGCGGAATGTCGCGGCGACATCAGAACGACATATTTGACGCGCGACAAAATTCGAACCAGGCTTATTTCGACGCGTTCTCACTGAACTACGTCGTCGTGTCGCCTGCTGTGGAAATGCGGTAATAACGCGCAGATGTCGTTTGCAAACCGTCGTGATATAGCTGAAAAAATGTTGAAAGCGACGTTAAACCCTATTCACTCACTCACTTGCATATCGTAACGCGTAATGTAGAAAAGCGCCTTAAGTGTACATCAAAATGCAACTACTGTGCGCATGAGGAATTTATTGTGACGAAACATCATTTTCTAGGTTCGCGCATGCGGCCCATGACAATGAAGCTCATGTACACATGAATTGCATTATAGTTGATTGTGTTCTAATTCAATTTGTCAAAATCAGAATATTAATTCCTCGGATGTTGGTTCCATGGAACACTTCTGAGGGAGTGAGTCTTGTAGTGGGTCAAGGGGAGTTCACGTTATGTGAATGGAGGCAGCTATTGTGACAAGATCGAACAATATTCCGATTGTGGAGCTGGAAAACATTGTAGCGACCATGTCCAAACGATGACATTTGATGGGAAAACGCAAGATGAAGACCAGTGGGCAATGAACTAAGAAGCAGCTGTTGAATATAAGCACCCATCGCCATTTTATCAAGAAACATGAGTGCTTCATTCGCATGGATTTGCTTGAAATTTTGCATAGATTATCGATATGCTTTAATTTCTTTTAAATAAGAATTCCGATACATGTAGATTGCGAATCAAAACACAGCAAAATATCTAGTCCTAGAATCGATCTAATCCATCAGGACCCTTTTTTATCTCTGAACTAAAGGTTGAAAATTTGAATACCACCATTTTGACGAAAGAGACCATTGCTACTATGGAAATATCGAACCTATTTCTACCAATCAATATTCACCATTGCTACATATATGTCATTCAGAACAAATACATCCACTGATAATTCCATCGGGTATGAACATGAAGCACACCGATTACCTAATACAACAAATAGAACGTAATATAGATCTAACATTCGCTACACAGCCGTCGTTCATAATTTATCTTTCAAAGTTAGCATAACTACTCGTACAGGGTAAAATTCCAGCAGATATTTACGCAAAAAAGATCGCATCAGATCAGACATTCACTAGCCAGCCAAACGCAGCCCCACTATTTATCACCACTGTTAGAGTAATGTGAAGTTCTGTGTCATCTACTAGTATTCATCACCGAATATAAAACTAAGCAACACCTATGTTACAGTTCTGCACCTTGGATATCGGTGATAAAAAGTGATAATGTTGTGCTAAATTGTGCTAATTTGGTGCTAAATAATGGTAATTTGGCGCTAAATAATGCTATTTGAATAAGGTATTTCGATTAATGGAATTATAACGTCTTCGTGAACGACGACTGGGTTACTGGATCTGGCGCTTGTATTTAGATACGACTATGTTAGAACAATAGCATACAGACCCTAACAGGTAGCAAAACCGGATTCTACTATGAATCTATTTGTACTCTCTCTCTCTCTCTTATTGTACCCACAGTGACTGACATCTTATTTGAGGGTGGTTGCATCAAATATACACTAACAAGGCTAGCAGTATAAGCTAGTCGTCGGCAAATAATTCAGCATACGTAGCAGCAAATTTGATGTAGGTATTTAACTTTAATAAACGTAAGCTAGCTCATATAAAGCGGTGGTCTTTTTTCATAATGTCTAAAACTGAACGATGGTAGCCTTATTAATGGCTGTCTGAATATGTACATTACAAGCGTCTGGTCCGTCATTCATAATTCAGCCGTTGTCCATTAAAGAAAGACCTCCATATTCCATATTAGCAAAATAAGCACCAAATTCAAAAATACAATCATAGTATACATAAACATAGCCTAGTTTCCTGCAAGAGAGAAGCGGTCAACAGTTTTCAATGATGCCGGCAAGACATCACGATGTTCCAAAAATATCACATCCGTATCGCTCATCACTATTCTTAATCCATAATATTCGTTGTAAAGTCGTCATCTAGAGAATGATGTATCTCAGTCACGCTTAACTTTAATATACATATTGCATACTAACTGCAGCGATTTCATGGGTGATGGAAATGACAAATCATTCAGGCCAATAAGACATTTCATCGGTAGTATTCAGTTCCGATATATCTCTCAGCTAGTCGTTTTCTTTCATAGATTAAAGCAGTTCACGTATCTGGGATCAGATGCACGAGATAAGACGCAAACATGTTTCAATGGATGTTTGTCATCATGCGGAGCCTCTCGTCTCGGTCTCATCAAGAATTGATTGGAAAGTAGAGAAAAATAGCCATAACATATCAGTTTTTATAGAGAGGCACACATAGTTGTCCTCAAAAGGTCATATAACACGTAAATCGGCCTCTGTCATCTAAATGCAAATTAAAAATGGGTGTCGTCAGATTCGACATTTTGCTAATGCAAAAACACATGTACTCTCCTATTCCTTACTAGGTTATTTCTATCGAATTCCGACAGCGACTAGCAACAAATTTAATCAAATTTGAACAAAGCTTTGCGTTGTTGTTTGACAATGAACATAAACATTCAGCGCACATAAGATTAGAATATTCGTGCGAAATTACCTCACCTCCCCTTCCCCCTTCAAAATGTATTAGGATATGTTAGGAAATCACATGGAGATAAGGAAAAGGTCGGCGTACTTTGCTGGAGGAGTCGGTCCATCACATCAAATGCTTATTTATATCCACATATATATGGATGATAAGAAGAACATAAGGAAATCCTCTTCGGATTCATATGAATGTAATAATTTTGAAAGACCATATTCTAGATGCAACTAATTTCGAATATTAACATTTAGCTTCATTTCGTGGATATCAACTTAGAATTTTATAGGATGGGACGATGGTGACTGTTTTTTCGACTTTGAAGCTTTCTTGTTCGGTGGAAACTTTTAACAATCAAACTGAAAATTGGAGGAATAGCTGGCAACCACCCCATTTTATCGCACGGTTTGACATACGAAGAGCAAAGGGTGCACTAACACTTGCAATTGTTTCTAAATGTCTAAGAGGTGCAGCATAATCTTTGGAGTGGGATAGGTTTCAAGATCAACTTCAGGGGATGACCTTTGGCAGGCCTTAGCCATTTCACCTTTGGAATCTTGGAAGTGACCACTTGCCGAATGCCTATATCTACAGTAATTCACATAAATACTCGATCAAGAGGTCCACGTGAGAGGGCATAAAAATCGGATATTATAGGAGTGAAAAATAACTCCTGGCTTTCGTCTCCTCATCCGTTGCGGTCGTACTTTTTTGACGCGGCAATAAAACGGACGTGCAGCCAAACAGAGGCTATAAGTGAGAATTTTATCCCATCCATTTTACTCCTTTATGGATCAAATTGTATCCAACAATATCCAACTGCATATTTCGGGAAGATCTTTATCAAATACGGCATAAGAATAACAAGACACTTCGGTCCGACATTGCCCTCTCCTCAAAGCGATCAGCATTCCAATAGCGTTATTCCAAAGTGCCGGCTTAAGCTCGAACGCCTCCGAACGTAGAATCGTATTTGATACATCGAAGGATTTTTTACAGGTTCGCGCATTCTTCCGAACCAAAATATTAGCAAATATTTTTCATTGGTCTGTGTCACACAGTATACAAATACCAAAACTTGCAAATCCATATCCACGAATGAACCAAGATGAATACAATATTCTCTAACTGTTCTAAGCCAAGCCGCTACCAACTATTTAAAATTAATTTTTGATTGGAAATAACATTCTACGTGTATCGTTATAAAGTTTTAACTAATTTCTAGAAAAGGTAGAAGTAAATTCCGAATGAAGGAAGAAGGGTATCACTAGATATCGCCTAGTAACTCTGGTGCATGCAGTTTAGTGACCCAAGTAGATAGTTCCACATGTTGTTAACAGATAAACCACAGATATTAAAGCGTGACTAAGATACATTTCAACGATAAAGAACACTTGTAAATGACCAGAACATACCGCCAGGAAGTTATTGTTTTGCCTGCATCGTGGAGTAGAAAAAGCACATGAGGGTCTCTTGTGCTGACACCTACCGCCTGTCTGTTCATACATGACAGGCGCTCTAACCGACATGGCCACTTCGCCTCCCGCAATAATGAGGTTTTCCCACCGTCTTTATAGAATGTTAGCATGTTTGACTCAACAACGTGGATCCAGCTAATCGGAAACGCGTTCATTACGTTTAAATTAATGCATATGAACACAATGTACAGTGCCACGGTTTCGGGGCTAGTGGCCACTATTGTGATTGTAGTCTGTTGACTTCAGTGGCCATATTGTGATTGTAGTCTATTGACTTCAGTGGCCACTATTGTGATTGTAGTCTGTTGACTTCAGTGGCCATATTGTGATTGTAGTCTATTGACTTCAGTGGCCACTATTGTGATTGTAGTCTGTTGACTTCAGTGGCCATTATTGTGATTGTAGTCTGTTGACTTCAGTGGCCATATTGTGATTGTAGTCTATTGACTTCAGTGACCATATTGTGATTGTAGTCTATTGACTTCAGTGGCCACTATTGTGGTTGTAGTCTATTGACTTCAGTGGCCATAGTATGATTGTAGTCTATTGACTTCAGTGATCACTCTTTTGATTGTAGCCTATTGACTTCAGTGACCACTATTGTCATTGTAGTCTATTGACTTCAGTGGCCACTATTGTGATTGTAGTCTATTGACTTCAGTGGCCACTATTGTGAATGAAGCGCTTTGTCGGCGTCGGGCCTCACAGGTATTTGTTTTGAATAAGTATTCACATTCTAAAATACGTTTTTTTCTAACTGGCGGTCACATATTTCATCATTTTTCAACAGATGACTTGCTATTGCATCATCCCTCTGGAATATTTGCCTCTGGTGCCGTGTGGCCATGCCATTCGGGGTGTCCACATGAACAGCTACAATAAAAGCGTGGCTGGGATGCAAATCATCAGAGGGATCACTTTTGGTTCTTGTGATGGGGTTTTTTGTGGGATCATATAACTTATTGTCAATTCTCCGGCATCGTTTTCCACCACCGTTTTAATGTCAGACAGATTCCAGGATCATACAGATAAAAGTGGAATATCATATAGTGGACATGAATGGGTCTTGAATGGACGACGGCTGAATATTGACACCTGCTACTGAACCCACGACACTCAAGAATAAGAACCACCTGACAATACGTACTGACTGCTATTCTCTATAAAGTTACTGCTTTTTGTTTATTAAATTATGTTAAATGCCCGTAGAATTGGATGCCGTTGGCCCTCAGGGTGTTAGACCTGATGCCTATACATGTATTTCTTTAGACTGGCCTTGAGGCTGCTGTGTCCAGCGAGAAATTCGCCATTTTTGTTTTAATTTCATCTCGCGATCCAAGTGAACAGACGCATATAACACGTGCAAAGTACATGTTGAGACCAAAGGACGGAACATTTGGAATTTGCGATGAAATTCATCACAATTGATCGATATTTACCTCGTGTGAGACAGGGATTGAATCGAGAACTTTGACAAAAATATATCTGCTGGTCCCTCAGTGACCGAAGTGATGGTGTGACGTTAAGCAAGACAGTGATACAGTGTTGTCTGCACGATCAGTGCTACATCTATGTGTTCGCGAATGAAATCCTTAGTTTATTCATACTGTCTCACTCACATGATCACCCTGTATGTTTCGTGGAACATCATATGCCTGCAATGCATAATTTCCATTTTTCTTTGAAATGTTATGTTTTGTGAACTTGAATTGAGAACAGGGTAGAAGTTGCATCTTACGGATACCCGCCGTATTAATCATATTCGTCGGTATTGCGATGGATACACAGGGAAACTATGTTATCGCAGATAACCACAGGTATTTTAAACAAGAGGATCCGACAGAGCACCGCAATCCTCTCCTCCTGCGCCGGGGAACCCACGATCCGGCATCGCTATAATATACACCGAGATGTGATAGTGTAAATTTACAGAAGACGGATTCTGGGGGAACCTTGATATGTTCTGTTGAATCGCCACCTGTTATAACACATTTCTGCTACATAAACTTATATCTCTGTTTGCTGCAAAATGATTCAGTATGAAAACGTATGGCTTCCATTGTTACACAGATTATAATATATTGATACAGATTGTCCAACCCGGGGACAATAGATATAATGCATAGGTTAAATATTTCGGGTTATCTTCCAATTTGTCTTATAAACATAACTTTTTAAGGCGTGATATCATCTGTACTCGCCCTCCAAAGAGGTCAGCTCGGTTCGTTTGGGTTTTATTTTTCATTACACCATAAATCTACCTGGCCTGGGGAATTTGAGGCCGGCCCGGGCCTTGGGAGGAGCCAAATCGGCCCCTCTCCTAAATCTTTTTCTTTCTCCTGGGACTAGAGGTCTGAAAATGCCACAACATATCCCATCAAGCTCTACCAGAAAATGTAGAACATCCAAGATGGTCACTTTGATGACGGCACAATGAAAATGCACTTTTTGGCCGATTTCTCGGTCAAACTTTCCGAATTGTTTACTTATGCTATTTTCTCCGAAAAATAAATAAATTAGGAAATAATGATCTGATGTAAAATGGAATAATTTTGGGTACTTTTTGGGCAAAAATATTGAAGGAAAACCCCATAATTTTACCCCCATGGCCGCCGTTTTTAATTTTCAGATTATCCTCTGCTCAGAGGGGTATACGAATAAACTCAAATGACCTAAATATGATAGGATATACTTTTTGTCTTTTCGGAGACGGTGTAAAAAGTTTGGTTGGGGGAAGGGGAGGCAGGCCTGGTAGGTTTAAGGCATTTTATATATTAGAATATTTAATCTGTCATAAAAAGCTCAAATTGTCGAATGAAATTATGTTGTCAACAGTTAGCTTATTTATTCTCATTTGTGCGAAACTAAGTAAATATTTGAATAGGTTTGCGACAATTGTTGCGTTTTTTCACTGAGACCATGCAAACATAGCCCCGCAATCAATTTCTAATGACACCAGATCAATTAGGAAAGATAGCACGAAGACACGTTTTTGTTGGTCTTTCGGGTCTGGGTAAAGAGTACTGCTAAAGGAAACGGACAGAAGCTGACATCAAGTGCTAAAAAAAGATAGTACAAGCGTTAATTTTTGTGTTAACAAGTGTACATTAATATTCACACTTAAACTAAGCGTAGAAAAAGCTTAGCATAATTCTGGCACATTCCATAGAATCTATTGATTTCTCATTATTTATGTAATTTCGACGATGAAAGATTAGAGCGAGAGTATTTCAATCTGCCTAAAAACAAGCTCAATATAGATTTATTAATCATCGCAAAAAATTCAAATTAAACTCGTTATACATAATGATATCTTTTGAGGCTGCTCTGCATTGATAAATGAGTGTTTACATAATTAAATCACCTAAGAGCGTTAAACGTGAATTGAATATGTTTGCATTCTCAGGTTACTCTCTTCCATATTTGATTTCCGAACAATAAATTCTTTGCTAAATGGGACTTTATCCCGTATAACAAAAACAGGGTGTAATACCAGACAGTTACTAACCGTCAAAACATCCCCAAGGTGTGTATACATCAACATCTCTACACTAGGTAATTAAATTAAGCTTCGTTTACGGAATGTAATTAACAACTATCCTTAGAAACAAATTAAAATGTGTATTTTCTCATCTCTTATTTCCACAGCAAATTGACTGATACGCGAATCTTAGGTTAATTAATAAACACAAGGGAATCATTAAGGTCCCGTATCTATAGTGTTAGTATAATCAGAAGGAAGGTTGGAAAACAGTAGAATAACAACTAGGTCGAGGTACCACCTTCAATCTAAATTACAATTCCCCACCTTTGTCTGTTTACATTAAGTGTTTGGTTATGATATTTCAAGATATATGAAATGGCATGGACATCAAAAAATACCACTGGACACCATGGGTAACACATCTTCCACCTTCGATGGATTTTGTTGTACGCTTCCAGCACGCAATGGCCTTAAATCATATTGAAATCAGCCGGTGAGACTCTTCAAACCTCTCCAATTCTGTCCGTTAGCCAGCCGGTTTACTGTTGCCAAGTTGTGATTGACAGAGGACTTTGCAAACAATTGCCTGTGGAGGGGGTTTGCAGGAAGTATCGTTGTGAAAATAAATACGCGATTGACTCAGTGGTGTTCCCCAAGCAGAGCCTATGAACGACATCAATGGCTTAACATTCGATCAGAGACCAATTTAAAGGCAGACGTGAGAAGAGCTTCTTCACTTCTTCAACTCGCTCCTTAGGTGAAGGATCACTTAGCAGAATTTCACTGAGGAGAATATATACCCAAACTGGATCTTCTCGAATACGGATTGAGGACTTACCTTCCATAGCTAAAGAAGAGATAGAAGGTAGGCTTGCAATGTCATTTAATTCTGAGATTTTTCGGTTGTTTAAAAGTTTTGAATTAGCTAGGTGTACCCGTTACTGTGGATCGGTAATGATAGCATCATTATGCAACAATTAGCTGCATGCATTATTGCATGCATCTGGGGACATTGATGCCTTAAGTGGAAGCTATAGCTCAATAGATACCAGAAAACTACCTATATATTCGAGTTCGCCTTTAATTTCATAGTATTTGATTGCAGCGCATTTGTACAGAAATCATATTCCAGGTTTGTTTCTTTGCTAACAAGTTACAAACGTGATTAAAGAATCAAGGCATCATCCCATGGTTTTACATCAGCTGGGATACACGTGGTTGTCTATTTATTATAATTTGCTGTATACTTATCTTCCTGATCTCAGCATTTTGAACTATCTCTTTTATTAGCAGTGCTTGAATGTGAGAGTATAGAGTGGAACATGTACAAATAGATAGATGTATCCCCAATGGGACGATTTCGAGTTCACTGAATCGTTAATAATCCCCAAGATCTGTGCCCAAATAACGTAAACATTTACAAATCTACTAATCTACAGTTATTGCTATTTTTGCCAAAGAAAAAAGCGCTTCGAAAGCTCCTCGAAACATTAAAAATTTCTGCTCCACTGCACTTAGGACAACTGATAACTAACGAAATCGAAATACAGATGATTTGTCAGGTTCAGGGGAATAAATATAAATTATCTGGCATGCGTTTGAGGGTAGTGCAGCAACTGCAGCCTCAGTGGCAGAAACCTGGGATATAAAGAGGTAATGGGACATACACATTCTGGGTGCTTCGCAAAACTGTAATTTCCCATCTGTTGTATTTGCTATTGTATTTGCTCATTGCATATATGCCATTCTCACTTTGTCTCCTGTTTTTTGTTCCAGCTGCGACTTGAAGCAGAGAATTCCCTTCCTCGCGAGCAGCAGACTCCAGGAACATTGAGACGGGTCAGAGTAGATATGGTTCTAATTGGAATGAAGGAAATTTTCCTTCTTGTTCCTCTCATCGCCTACGTGCGTTGTATGGGCAGGGACCGAGTTTATTACATAGCCGGTGTGGAAACCATGTGGGATTATGCACCATCAGGACACAACCTCGTTGACAGCCGAAAAGCGTGAGTACATTTATTAATTAAAGACACATTCGATTATACATTTATTACTTAAAGAAGTAATTAGTAATTAGGAACTAAAGTTCTTAATGATTGCGTAAATCCTCTAGATTCAATGTAGGAGATAATCCCTCATACTCTCAGTAATCATCATAGCGGGTGGAGAACCCACTGCCCCATGGAAGACCAGGTATGTCCACTACCGTTCATTGGACCTAGCCGGTCTTTAGTCTTATGATTTGTCCTAATATTTTGTGGGAATGGGTTTTGAGAAGTTAGGGGACACTGGACATTTGGATAATATGGTTTTCAGCCCGATCGGATTGAAAGAGGTTAAGACGAAGGGTAGGGTAGGGTAGCTGCGCCAGGCACAAGCCTTAGAGAAGTATTGACCGTCAGTGAAAAGCAAAGGGCTTGTAAACTGGAAGAGGAATCTTTATATTACCAGTTCTCCGATATATTTTTTTAAAAATTGAAGATGTAACCAGCTTAAAATATTGTCCACATTGCAATATGCCTAATCTCTTTGGAGTCCCCGAAACAAATTATATTTTGAGATACGTAAGTTTTTCATATTCTATTTGATTACAAATACTAAACTCAGTCCAGAGAACCTGGTTGGCAGCTGCCAAGCTATTGAGTGCGTCTCCTAATTTTTCCCACCTATTGCATATCGCTCCAATTTAATGGAAATGGTGTCCATACCTGGTACACAGAGACTCAGACTGTGATGCATTTTCATATGGATGAACGTATTTTCATTTTTACTTTAATCAAAGAAAGTTTTTTCATTACATTGGTGTCTGACTTGTGGTCACGGACAAACCGTGAAAGCTATATATTCAAATGAGCTTCGAATGAACAAATTTCTTTCACACAGGCATGATTCTTGTCAGACATATGTACGACTTTATGCTTTACTTTGCTTCTGATAGAACATGTACAAATTCGAATAGACTGAAATAAGGCAGTAGAAGGTTTAATGCTGCTAATAACCTAGCGTGGGAGTAGAGCCAATTGTGATGAAGATGCACGAAGCTGAACGTAAATTCAGAACGTGATACAGGCATGGGTAGAATTTGTGTTCCTTCCAATGAACAGAACACGTGATATCAGTTTGAAGATTCAGAGTTAATCAATTTCTGTGGAATTGAAAATATTCCAACTAAATTTTATGCTTGCATATGGTATCCCATGTTCCCCAGAGAGATATCCTGTGATATCTTCGCAAAACAATTTCAATTTAATCGTGAGTTAGGAACATTTAACAGAGGCAAATAATCGTTCGTGTTTTAATGCTGTACTGAATGGAAAACGGGCCATGTGAGGTTCTGAGATATTCTTAGGATCATAGACGACCATAACGGGGTCAACATGGCTATGATAAATTAAAATATAACAGAGCAGAGAACTTGAATTTATTTATTCATATTATGAATATCAAACGAAACTTGCCAACAGACGTCTCGAATCCGAACTGATTCAATTTTTGTTTAAATGTGCTGTTGGAGTTTGTGTCGCATTGTCCCTCAGCTTCATGGGAAGTGTGTATACTGAATGAAAAAGTTTGATTTAGGACATTATTAACAGGCAGTCTCAAACCGCGAAAATGCTTGTTGAAAGGCATTTTTATATCTCACCGAATGTGGTGTCCACAGGTTAACAGGACACAGGTCTTGTCATACATCGGTCCCTCGTTCCTGGTCACACTCCAAACAGTTGCCCTTGATCTAATGTTGAAGCTCAAATATGTGACTGGATTTTGTCATTATCGGGATACCTTCATTTCTTGAAAAATAAGAAAGTCAGATCGCGTGCCTCACGTCTTTGGCACATGCTACTGCTTCTTAAAAACAAAGTCACACAGTGCATTTGCATGTTATATAATGGAATAACCCGGGACTAGAGGCCGTATGAACCCATGTACTTCAAGATCCTCATGGTGCTCATATCAGCAGTGACAATCGAGGCGTGACTGAGATACATCATTCTCTAGATGACGACTTTACAACGATTATTATGGATTAAGAAAACTGATCAGCGATACGGATTTGATATTTTTGGAACATCATGGTGTCTTGCCGGCATCATTGAAAACTGTTGACCGCTTCTCTCTTGCAGGAAACTAGCCTATGTTTATGTATATTATGATTGTCTTAATTTGGTGCTAATTCTGTTATATGGAATATGGAATAGGTCTTTGGATTATGGGCGCGGATATTCTTTAACGAACGACGGCTGGATTATGAATAACGGACCAGACGCTTGTAATTTAACGAAAATAGTAACTAAAATGCATTTGAAGAAAAGATAGGGCTAACTTTCCTGAAAAGGGATATAGCTATCTTCAATACAGATATATTTATCTGTGTTTCGTCGTATTCGTAGAAAGATACACAAACATACATGAATCAAATGCCCCCAATAAACGCTATAACATCAAAATACTGGGATGAGCCTAACATACTCTTCTAAAAGTAACAGAAAGTCTGTAAGCACATCACTCAGTCAAAGGTAAATTAAACTGCCCCTGAGAAGATCTCTCTATCTCAAGTATATGGCACAGATAAGCGGTAAAATGCAGTGAGGGGTGGAAATATCGAATGGCGCAAATTAGCGAACAGTCATATTGCTCATCAGGTTGATAATCTGATAACGCATTGTAGCGCTGACGTAAGCATATCTATATTTTTATTTGCCAATCGGCGTTCATACATAATTCTAGTGTCCATACTCGAATCACCCTTTGGCACTGCGAGCAGCGTCCTCATGTAAAGGCGGGGATGGGGATGGCCCCTCGCTGTGATGAGGAATGTTATGATAGTGAGTAGTGCACTGGTGCCCGTCGTACTATCTTATAGCTAGCGGGAATCATACAGTTCAGTTGGCAGGGCGCTACCAAGCAAGTCTCCTAACCAAGAGGTCCCCGGATTGACATTACACTGTCATTATCAAAATCATTCGGTGATGACAATAAATGTCCAAGTTCTTTTCTATAATATCAAGTTTCTTAATCAGATTTCGTTGCTAGGTAACATATACTTCAGTTTCAAATATTCAATTCGGGGATAGTGGGGCATATATTGATGTATTCCTTCAGCATGTTAAATGGAATGATATTTGGACTAGGGCCATAGGATGCAAACTTGAAATTATTTCACTGCATTGTATACTCACAGAAACTTGAACTGTTTTGTTGGTATGATTGTTGCGAAATGCCGCGAATATTTTTTAGATCATTTCCAATCGATAAAATTACAAAAATAAGTTTCAGTTCAGCTTGGGCCATGAGTTCATCCCATGGTGAAAGAAAGATTCATGTCCAAATTGTTTGTTAATTATATAAACTTGCCATGTTACTTACACTGAAGGCTAGACTAGCTTGTTCATAAATAAGTGTACAGCTCTGAAGCTTTCGAAACTATGTCACGTAGATCGTAGTTCATAGCGTACACTGTGAGAACAGACGAAAAGATTATGCAACTGTATGTTCTGTCGCAACGAGTGTGCCAAAACACACGATCGTTGAGGGAAGCTATTTCCCTGCTACTGGAAGCACGCGATTGCGCAACTTCCATGAAGGATTTACTCAGCCAGTTCCTGAAAACAATATTTCTTATTTGCGGTCACCTGGAGTGACAATTAATTTTTGCTGACAAAAAGACTGTGCAAAACGCCTGGAATACAAATTGATTGAGTATATCGCGTGTCGGTCAGGGATAAAGCTTATTAAAGCATTTTAAGCAGCAAACAAAACTGCGAAAGTACACAAAACGGAGCAGAAGTTATACGTTGGTCAGGTTATTGTTTGCTAGCAAAGTTTTCCATTCGTGCTTCGTGCTAAGACAGAATAGAGGAAAACGAGATTTTGGCATCTCCCCTTTCTTGGTCCACAAATTAGGGAACAGGTTCAGTCCCCTCTGTGGCCTTGATGCGAAAAACTAACTTTAAGGAGCTGAAACGGTATCTCCAGTGTTTCATATATATAAATATATTCAGAAATAAAGTGAAAACAAACATCGAGGACAACCTCATCAAATGATATACAATAATAAAAATAATCAATTCGTATCAACTATAACTGTTTCATCAGTTATTTACCTCGATTTGTTGCCAAAATAGTGGTGCCGTCTATTATAACTCATTTCCTAATACAGCATTTCAGTATACACTTGCTGAGACGGCAAGTTATTTAAAGGAATGAAGGAAGTATAACTTTATTCGATAAGCATGCTCCACTTGTAACGTTTTGATTTATGGTTTCTAAACACGTGAGAAGTTGAAAAAGTATCGATTATGGATGCTGTGTAACTTCTGAATTCAATGGGAAAGCAATTGCTGTGGATTATTTTGCAACAAAGCGTAACTTCAACATTAAATATATTGTCCCTGTATTAATATGTTTGAATGGGGAACATGAAAGTCAACACAGTTCAGAATGATCAGCTCTTACGTGTGTCACTCCGCTAAACAAAACACGGTATAGCCTACTAGTGAATGGCAGACGAATAGAGTTTTTTTCAAAGATGGCAATATTCTTATAATAATACTGAATACAGACAAAGTATCTAATTTGACCGCCATAAGAAGTTGCTGGGCAACTTGGAATGATTATTTTATCTTGGCTTGCGCATTACTGTAAACAAACTCTGAAAAATACTTCGTCTGGCAGCGAGCTTGATGAGATAACATATGACGGGATAATGGCGATCATGTGTTGACTTGCACAGACTTAACACCATAACGTTCCCAGACTAGATGCAACGAAATCCTTTTGATCATCGTTTAGCACCTACACTAGCTGCATTTTCTACTTAGAACAGCGTGTAACACGTGGATTCCCCATACATTAGTGAAAGATTTTCGCTCTCTGTGTAGATGTTACAAGGCCCCTGCCATGGGAAAATTAACTTCTTCTCTTATTGGGAATTCGATTGGGACATTTCCTCATTTAACTCGTCCATCAGTACAGACTAGTGTATGTACCGGAAGTCTCGTCTCACAAATAGACAGATTACATTTCTTTTCCGGAGAGAAGTTAAATCATTCTCAGGACATTCTTTTCCGAAGTTTCGCAGTGCCTGTAGAGCAAAAGCATGCACATGCTTTTGAAGATGGAACCTGTATGTCTTTCAGAGACCATTTCAACTGTTTACCGTTTCAACTATCCTACAAAAACTGGGTTCTTTTAACGAAATTTCCCCATTTCGACACCTGTATGGATTAAACGGCTGCCAGCTTCAGGCTAATGGAGAAGGGATTCCTACGAACGTTGGAAATGTCAACTTGAGAATGCTTTTCACTGTGTCAACTAGATTGAATTCTTTGTTAAGTCGCGATGTTCTTTAGGTGAGTTGTTAGGATTCTACGCTTGGCGATTGGCATCCAGGATTTTCTCTATCTTCTCTCGCACTAATGTAGCTTTTTATCTGTATTTAAAAAACTGAAATAAAAGATTATATATTTCTATGTGGATATACACGCCAGTAAACCAACACAGACGTATCTCCGCTGTATTACTTTTTCGATTCGGTACGCCAGAACCTCGCGATACTCCTGGTAGCTAAGCCCGTCTGCAAACACTTGGGCTAGCGGATGAGCAGCATTGCAGCGTCCACCTAACATCCTGAACAGCTCATGCACATCACAATGTATACACCTGCTTTAATGCTCGATCTTGCCAGATTAGATCATTGTCAGGGAATTCTGTCAGATACTCCAGTCGTTCTTTCACCCCTGAAGAATAAATAAAAGTGCGGATATTTCACGTCTAAGAGCCTCTCAGTTATTTTGGATGTTACCTGTAGCATGTCAGCGAGATTTCATTTAGCACTTTGGTGCAGTTTCGGTATTTCTCGCCAAGACAGAATCAATTTTACTCAATCAAAAAAATCAAAAGTACTCTAGTTTTGTAAGTGATGCTTGTAAGTGATGCTTCGTGTGAGAATACACGAAGGCTATTACGCGTACGTTGTTCATGTGAACCATTACCACTTTTCTTTTGAAGAAACAAGCTTGAGTTTATTATTGTTATTATTTGAGGTCTGCTAGAATTACGATGCTTCTAGGTTATGGACCCGGGAATTCATTGTGGACGAAGGCCGCCTAATGAATATCGCATCTGATGCCCATAGGTGATTATCAAAGGGTTGTTTGTAAATGCGACCGTAGCCTGAAGAGTCTCAGGCGATGGACTTTATACGTCGTATCGCTTACGTCCTGTAATTTGTATCTGTTAACCCTCAAGGGGCATCACTAAAATTGATTCGGTGAAATCCTGCGCTATATCCCACAAAACTTGCTTTTATGGATAAGATATGTTGGAGGTGATATTTTCTATCTGACGGAAGAACTAAAATGTACTTCCCAGATTCACTAGCTGATTTGAATATTAATTTCTGTCAAGAACGACCGAGTGAAAACATATTAAATTTGAGATGTGCTCTTAAAAATTATACTTTAGTATCAGACTGTTACTTAGAGTATTTTACTGTCAACTTCTAAGCATGTCGGGTAGCGAACCCTGTTAATAAACCGGACTCAGAGCCCGTATAAACGCGACAGAACACAATGTCGTTTTGAAGTTCATATCATTATGAGCATGGGAGAAATACTGGTATTCTTAAAAATGCCTCTGAATTCCATCTTATGAAGGATTTGTTGACAAGTTATAAGCGTCAGAGCCGACATTTAGTAGCCAGACGTTGTCCATAAACAATTTCCTCGTTCATACTGGAAAGAAAACCTATTCATACGAAAACATTGTATCAAATAGTAAGCGTCAGATC
Source organism: Hanleya hanleyi (assembly GCA_036873755.1). Lineage (NCBI taxonomy): Eukaryota > Metazoa > Mollusca > Polyplacophora > Lepidopleurida > Hanleyidae > Hanleya > Hanleya hanleyi. The sequence goes on along the minus strand of JAVTVY010026241.1, from coordinate 59,975 downwards.
CGGCATTCAATATTCAATCGTCGTCCATAAAAGAATGATAAAATGATAAAAATAATAAAGTACAAGAGGGTTTCATACAAGAGAGAAACGGCCAACAGTTGTCAATGGTGTCAACAAGACATGATGAGTTTCCTTACATAAAAGCCGAATCACTGTCCATTATTTTTTATCCAAATCCAAGCCTTTTCCCAGGGTATGTATCTCAGTCTCGCCTTGATTATGTCTGGTCATTTGAACACCATGGAGATGTAAATCACATGATATGCAAACGGCCCCCCAGCCCCGGGTTAAGCGAAATTAGACACAAGTTAGGAAATTTAGCGCCAGAGATCTTGCGCGCTACAATCATATTTTGTCGTCAGTGTACGATGTTTATCACAGTATTTCAGGAACGTTGAATGGAGACGTTTGATGGTATAACCTGTTTGACAAGTTTGATGGTATAACCTGTTTGACAAGTTTGATGGTATAACCTGTTTGACAAGTTTGATGGTATAACCTGTTTGACAAGTTTCTGCAATAATATTCTGTTGCGTGGATTGAAATCGTCACAGTTTGCAGATGATCCAGCAAATGCTATCAGGTGAGATATATATATGCCGTATGCAGGTTCTATTAAAATACTGTCGTGATATGACTGAAAAAATGTTGAAAACGACGTTAAATCCTACTCACTCACTCACTCACTTCTACTAAAATATTGCTTACCAGAAATGGGTAGATAATTGTGTCAAAAATGTAATCGTCTCCCTTATAGAGACGACGTGAGAGAAAGCCCTGATCATTCTTGTAAATATATAGGTCCAGATATGATGTTCCATCTGGGTTATCAGTTGTATTGCGAAAACTGATGGCTTCGGTCTTTGAATTGGCTGGCATTTTTGTTTACAGACGTAATCGGTGTTACATATAGAAGAATCTTGATGCTAGGGCTCCCATGTTACATCTCAAGAACCATGTTATGTTGCACCATTACTAACGGGAAAATGCTGGACTGGACAATTTCTTACATCTATTTTCATTGCTCACATTAGTACTAAATATTGAATTTGGCCTCATTATTGTTATGTATGTGATACGATATTTCACACGGTTCATCTTAATCAGCATCCACTGGTTTGATTGTGTGCGTGTGTGTTCGAATTACTGTTTTCCCGTCCTTGGACATCCTGTGGAGGGACGCTCTTGAACAAATCGTTTGAAAAAATGTACAGGCGACATTTTTTTGTTTGCCGTCAAAAGATTAAAAATCGATCTTTCTTTGACCTCTAACTAGTATAGGCTCACTAATTGAGAGAAAGTAATCAATTCTTTTGAACTTTTCATATTTTGCATCAATTCTTCCCTTTGCGGAGTCAATACGAAAAGTCCATTGGTCTTGAGTCAGTAAAATCAGAGCTCAATGACAATAACTGATGTGAACATTAAACACGGCTAATTGTTTAGTCCTGTGGTTAGATGTCTTCTCTATCAGTTGTGAAAGGGACTCGATTTCATTGATTAAATACACACAGGAAATATCGGATGATGACTGAAGGTGCGAATCACTAACAGACGGGTTTTTTTTTATTTAGTGGTACTCGGATTTCGGAGAGAACCCAGATAATCACCATGCACAGTTCAGATCAGCAAAGAAACCGCTGACGACAAAAATTAGTCCTCTCTGTCCAGGGGAATGGGTGGCATACTATTTTTTAAAGTTTTGCATTTATTACAGCTTCAATAGGTTAGGAGGTCTAAATCACAGGATTATATACCATAAAAACGTTTGTGCGAAAGAGCATTTTTCCCTATTTCGCAAATACACAGTGGGGAATATAACGTTTACAGTCTGAGAAAATTCTAGTTTTTATTAGATTAAAGTGGGCCAAGCTGTCTATGTAACTGTTTCCCGATGAAGTTGTGTCAAAGCACTCGTTGACAGCGAGAATACAACTTCGTTATTCAGTTCACTGAAGGCGTCTCATGCAAATTTTGCTATCCACTTTCAGAATGTTGCCAGAATGCATATCTATTCTAGTACCATAAACAGAGAGAACACGCGAGGGAGAAGAGTGCTGAAACATCTAACAAACTGTATTGATGCGTTCGTGCATATTTGTAACCTCACAATCTGAAAACAAACACACACGATTTAATCCGCTTGAATAAAAGATGCAGCAATCCAAGGACATGTGGTGCTTACATACGACGGTAATAACAATTTTATTGAGCTAAAACCTGCAAAATTATAATTTTTCTTGAAGTATACATACTGAAGCATCAGCCTCGAAAGAATTCTGATGGTTTTTTGCATATAAATGGATCGATGACTCGTCAAAGTGTTTTCTCTGGCCTATCTTGTTACTTCTGAGGCAAGTACAGGGACGACGTTCTCTTATTAGAAAAGTATTAGACACCTCAAACAAAAATAATTCTTGGTTCCTTCAAATAATCACGCTTTCAAATATACTTTGTAGAAATATAAGTTTGATTTGATGTGTAATATTTTTATTGAAATGGAAAATCAAATCATCCATAGAAATGCCTCAAAGATAGCAAAATATTTTGATAGGGAGCACATTTTCATGAATGATCAAACTATTTTGATCAATCATATCTCCATTATTATGCAATTAACAATCGCAATATTTCAAGGCTGATATTTCAGTATGTAAACTTCAGTGAAACTGTTTTGTCAGGTTTTGGATTGAGTAAAGAAATCAGCTTTATTAGAAACACACACAAATCACTTTTTCCCATGTAAACGTCACATATCCTTTGCTTGTTCACATCATTAGCACGTCCACATGCTATTGCACGTAAAGCATTACACAGAAATGCAAGTTAAAATAAACATAACTAGTCGACATAGAATCAAACAACGCGCTATTGAAGTAAATTGTTTATTTGCATCGCCAATGCTACAAGTCATACAAATGAAATGCTGTGTTCTCGTGTCGTCAAACCGAATTTTCACAAGCTAGCATAGGCTGTCAACAGCACCTATTTGTTACCGTTGTAAAAAATTCCAGCAGCATCTATGCACTTTCTTCTCGCTATTTACCGATGACTTCATAAGACGTACATAGAGACTATTGTTAATATAAGTTCTCATGTGTGAAGAAAAACTGATAATCCGTTTGTAAATAAAAAAATCAACAATTCTCAGTAAGAAACGCAAGTTGAAATAGGGCCAAGTAGTTCCCATCTGCACAGTTGCAGGTTTGCGTCTTCGTCATACGTAATCTCTTTAGGCCCATAATCAACACTGAAATGTTAGAGTATTTATCACCTACTGTTCACATTTGTTTTCTACGTCCATCGTCACACTGTCACCATTATATATACATCGGTCACATGAGAGAAAGTCGTTTTGTAGACCCTGTCCTTAATCTTTTAAGATAGGAAACATTTGATTCCAATCTGAAGCTATGGTTACAATTCGTCTGTTCAATCACGGCTGCCTATCGGTTAACCGTCAGCAAACTGTGTAAAGCCTAACGCAAAGCTGAGTATTGTGTTACATTAGGGTCTCCACCACGAGAAAATCTTCTACTTGGTCAAATGAGCAACTGTAAGTAAGATCGCAGCGGTGTAACACGTTATTCTCTTTGATCAAAACGTGGAAACACTATGTCGTCAGAATAAGCCGTCAGAGATAAGGTATCAAATAGACAGATCAGTCACATTTTATCACTCTTCCACCCTCAAGTATTTGTGCCTTGTTTAATATTTAGCTCCTCATCCCAAAGCTAGTTTGGTTGATATATATAAGATTTCAATCCGCATTGATCCACACTGAACGCATAAGATCGTTGCCCTACAAAACTATTCGCTGAAAAGAAATACGAAACTTTCGAGAGATCGAGCCCTGTAGCTTGGAAAGGCGCGAAACGACGCCATTGTCCACGTGACTTCGGGCCAAGGATAGGCATCGGGCAATGCTTTAGCATTGGCTATAACGCAAAGATTGGAATATAAGTATAAAAGTGGCTTTCAAAATACTGAAACTCCAAACATTGAAGATGTTCTTTGTCTCGGAGCTAAATATATATTTGCCAACAGAAAGCATCGCCTGTAAAAGTCAGCGAATAAAATGCCAGAAAAATGTAAAGAAATGGATCGTTGCCTAACCTCAGAGTAACGTCACATGGACAATGTCGTTTTACGCCCTTCGTTAATAGAGACCTCTTTCTCAGGACTGTCCTAATCCTTTAAATGTACATCCGTATACTAAAATTTCCAATGTGCCTGCTCAGCTGTGTAAACTGTGTCATTCGAAAAGTATTATTCGAATTCGTGAAATTGTACAACGGTTTTATACTGAATATCAGATATTTGGCCTGTAATCGGGGCTCTTTACTCCCTATCTAATATCCATATGTGGCATCCATTAATAAGTTTCAGCTGATTACAACGCTTCTGTGTCTCTGAAATTGTCCATATTTTTAAAGCCTGCACCAAATTAATCTAATTTTTTGAAGTGATGATGCCGTTACTTTATTGTTTTGCCATACGATTGGTGACTTATGAATACTTGCTACGTTACAAGCGTCTAGTTCATCATTCATAATTCAGCCGTCGTCCATTAAAGAATATCCGCGTCTATAATTCATTGACCTATTCCATATTCCATATAATAGTATTAGCACCAAAATCAAAAAGACAATCATAGTATACATAAACATAGGATAGTTTCCTGCAAGAGAGAAGCGGTCAACAGTTTTCAATGATGCCGACAAGACATCATGATGTACATGATGTATATACACTGGTGAAAATTAATACAACATGACGAAGGTATTTGGTTTCTGGTTCTGACGCCGCTATCTGATGCATCACTTGTATTTGTATTTTGCAGAGATGCCAACATGTTTATAAAGAATGGTAAAGACAGGATCGGGAGCGTCTACAAGAAGTGCCTGTACAAACAGTTCACGGATGACACTTACATGGATGAAATCGAGAAACCTGGCTGGTTAGGATTAGTCGGACCTGTCCTTAGAGCAGAGAAAGGAGACCGCTTTGTTATCCATTTCAAGAACAAGTGTAGAATACAATTTTCAATGCATCCACACGGTGTCCATTACACCAAAGGACACGAAGGTATGCTTATAATTTGGTGTCTGCGTATTGTCTTTCTGTCTGTCATCACAGCTCTCGAGCTAGGGTATCTAATTCCGCTTAAATCCGGTGCTAGGGGCAGTGTGGATACTTCATTGTCTCCACATGAACAGCTGCAATTCCAGCGCGACTGAGATACTAAGGCTACGTCCGACAATCCACTGTATCCTCGTGTCTGAATGTTAGGTGCCGAGGGATGCTTTCCTGTAGAGTCATATGGTTGCTTTTTAGTCGCCAGATGCCAATTTTTCCCACCCTTTGCATACCGTTTCAATTGTCAGAAAATCACGCGATAAATTCAAGTAGGTTGTACCATATTCTGCTCTACCAAAGTACAATAACACACAGTGATCCTAAGAAAAGCCTTAGCATCATATTTGACGTTCAGTAGGCAGCCGTCATGTATTAATGAATTCCACCGAATTTAAACATATAATTCACGACATTACTAGTATCAAAATCCAAGCAGCCATATAATGAAATATCCACATTGAGTGCCCAAAATACCTTGGGAGCTTGAGGGGGTCCCGTGGGTTTATTTCGTTCAAAATGTAAATGCCATTTCGAGATAATGCTTCTCTGAAAATACATTTAGTAACGAACCCATTATCATCGGAAAGGACGCGGCTGCAAAAGTGTTAGAAAGAGGGATCTTACTATTTAAAATTCAATGATCAATATGTATTTCAATTGGCCCTCAAAGGTATATATATCTTAGTCAGGCTTAATAGGTCCCTTGAACCAACCCTGTCGGCCTAAGACCATTTTGAAGAGGAGTATGCTCTAGTAGGTCTGGGTAAAGATATTGCAGAGATATTGCAGTTTCAAGTCAATAACTTGTTTTAGTACTTTTATGCAAATGGTTTTAGTGATGTCGGGTGAGCCCAGTTTATAAGGTTACGTCATATCGGAATATCACCAGAGCTGAAGATAGAATAGATCTCTTTATGTTATTATGTATTTTTAGCATTTTGCGAACAGCGAAAGTTTAGGAATTTGTGCTCGTTAATAATTTTTAATAGCTAAGAACACAGGGAGAAGGGTGTTAGAGATAAATAATCATTGCACAACTGTCTGCATGTATATCAGGTTCTTGGTAACCATATCTCGAAAAATAGCTATACCAAGTATCAAAAGTGACATCCAATTATCAGTTAACACAATGTAAAAGAATCGGATTTCTCTGCTTTGCAACAAAAACAGATATGTCTACTTAATTATCTCTACTTCACTGTACGACATCATCAAAGTTCATTTGCATACTAAATTGTGCCAAACATAAAAATGTCCGAAATGCAATATCTCGTCAACAGGAGGGAATACTTAAACCAAATAAACGCCGTAATTCTTAGAAGAGAAATGACCGTCATACATTTCTCTAACAAGAATTTCGATTCTCCATTTGGAGAATATTTCTGAGTGGTGCGGATTTGATGATCTGAACAGATGTCCTGCCTGAATATTTGGAAATTGTTGACTCCATCTGTCTTATGAGAAACCAGTTTGTTTGTAGACTCTACGGCAAGAAAGGTGATCAGTTACAATTTCTACATTGGTCACCGCTGTTATAGAAGAGGACATTTTTCGTGGAAAATGGGTTGATATGGGATGTTGGATTGACACCTGTACTCACATTGGAAGTGCCTCCACCACGCAGATAGAATTTATTATTTCATATGTATTTTTTCCGAAAGGTGCGCTTTACATCGATGGAACTTGGGGCAAGCTGAAGCAAGACGACATGGTACCTCCAAACGGTACCCACACATACATATGGTCCATCCCGGAGAACTTTGCTCCATTGGACTCCGACCCTAACTGCATGACTTGGGCCTATCACTCCCACATCAACCCATCTCGTGATACCAACGCTGGCATGCTTGGAGCCCTTCTCACCTGTAAAAAAGGTAACATATATTGATGATATATTAAATTCCTGATAAATAATGGATCTGGCCGATTGCGTGTACGTGAGTACACCTTCCCCATAGCAGCGGATCACGTGATACCATCTCTGGTATGCTTGGTCCCCACTCATCAGTTGAATATAGGACTGATACATTAATGATATCTTGACTCTGTGGTAAATAACATATCTGATATCATTCGCACATTAACCTTTGTCGTGACAGACTCTGTCACACTTGAATCCCTTACTAAAAATGTAAAAAAGCATGTAACCTATATATTGATGGCCTACTGATCTTCTGGTAAACAATAGACTTGACAGATGATTTCCAAATTTACATGGGACGTGCTATGGAAGTATGTCTGAAGTTGCTCTGATAAGATTGTGTCAGAAAATAAGGTGGAACGTGTCATCGTGTAAATCTTCACTGGTTTACCTTGTGGGTAAACTAATCGATCTCATCTTTTTTCCGACAATTTTTCCGTAACTATATACAGTCGGTCGACAACCCTTGTTAAGATCATTAGCAGATGACGGGTTTCTTAATCTACAAATCGCGTAATGGAACCAATAGCTATATAATCTTTATCGTGTATGTCTAACCTCTGACATGTCCGATACCTGTTAGATGACTACGTGTTTGAAGGGATGTCTCCAAAGAAGAATATATCAACAAAAGTTCGAAGTAAAACATTTCCTCGGCTTTTCAGGTGCTCGTAGGAAATTTGAATGATCATTCCCTCATATACAACAACACACGAGAGAAAATCTGCTCAAAAGAAATACTAGGAAATCTGTAGCGTTATTTACAAATGTTGCCAACGGATAGCTCCAGATCCTCTGTGACATAGGATGTATTTCAATTTATATCCCTGGGTATACCTCAACTATTGACGATACCACTCACTCTCCGGATTTGATACTAAGGGAAGTAAATGTCGGCATTGATCTTATTTGTTCTTGCAGGTATACTCAACGATGATAACACACGTAAGGACGTCAAATACGATTTTGTTATGTTGTACAAGATATACGACGAAAATCTGAGCTGGTACGTCGATGAAAATTTGAAGAAATGCAAAGATCCAAAGATCTGTAAAGAATTGTTTTCATCGAATGATCCGGCCTTCCTCGTAAGCAATCGGATGCACGCCATCAACGGTCGTTTATTTGGTAATCTGCCAGCATTTGAAGCTTGCGAAAATGAGCATGTGGTGTGGAATATGATGGGGTTCGGAGGAGAGATAGATCTGCATACAGCTCACATAAACGGACAAACATTTACAGTGAATGATCACAGGTGAGAATATGCAATTCCTATTGATGGACAATTGAAAACTCAGGAAGAATATCACTCTAGGTATCATTTTTTTATATCGCTTGAGCGTTCGTAGACAAATGTACTTCCATGGGTATCTAACAATGCTGCCTTTTCTGTTTGTCGTTCTCAAAACACTAACCAGAAAACCTGTACCTGCAGTTTCAAAATGGAAAACCGTGACCAATTTTTCGTTTTGAAGACCTTTTCTCGGGAGAACAGCCAGCTCCTAAATCAGTACAACATGAAACAATGAATAATGAGATAGAAAGACAGATGACCGATATGAATGGTCAGCAATTTGGATAATGATAGGAAGCATGGTATTTATATCTTTAAATTTCTATTCATTAACCACATATCTTAATACTATATACAGATCTGTCATATTATAATGTATTTGTATTATAATATACAAGAAAAATTTCCTTGAAAAAATATTTACCTTTGAACAGGATATTGAAGGGATAAAAATAACACCGGAAAGAAGACATAACTGTTTGGAGGAAATATGTCTTTTGTTTGATACCAGATTCACACTTCCACGCCTCATCTCTTGAGCCACATTCAGTATGTTTTGTAAATTCCTTCTCTTGCAGACTTGATACAGTGCATCTGTTTGCTGCAGATTTTATGACAGGAGACATGTTTCCCAAGAACCCCGGGCGCTGGCTTATCCAGTGTGCTGTCAACGATCATTATACCGGTAAGCCGACGGCTTTTAGTTTCCAGCCTTCTCTCACAAGAAAATTTCTGAAACAGTAATATAGAACTCATAGAATACTTAAAGTGTACAGTTGTCTTTTAGACAGGTCTTTGAGACAAAATAAGTAATATGTCTACTCGAGTAACCCAGTCTGTTTTTGAATATGTACACTTTGGATTTTCATTTCCTTAAGATAACATTAGTAATGGCCCTATCCTGCGAATCAATGATACCCATTTGCACTCCAAGCAGTGTATATTTGAAGTTTATCTAAATATACCTTGGTTGCAGAGATGATAAAGTGTTCATCCGATACATGATGGCAGTTGACTTCGCTTAACAACGTTTCCTCCTCGTTGGTTCAGCTGTACAATGCAAATACTTTACTCCCTTTACAGATGGAATGCAGGCATTCCTCGACGTGAAATCTTGTAGCCAGGAACGTCCGTATGCCCCGCCCACATGGACAGCAGCTCGCAAAACCAGAACGTATTATATCACAGCTGAAGAGGTCTGGTGGCGATATGCACCCTCTGTTTGGAACAAATTCTCTGGTGGCAGTTTGACAGACCCTTCTAGGTAACTATGTTGATATTTATTCGAGCAATGTTGTGTCAACTTTGTATCAATTTCGAGTTTGGAAAAATGCGGGGATGAAAAGTATGAGACCCAACTGGGACGGTAGACATTCATGGCAACACGAATATCTCCACATGGCGCATCAATGCATCGGAAATGCAAGGTTGAAATGAGATTATAGGTGTTTCTCATTTTGCTATATCACGAAACAATACATTTATCAAAAGTTATAGTTTTCACAGATTCAACTAGATATTAAGTACAAAACGGGGTTTATTGTTTTATAATGCGCCTTTGTATCCTGCCTATACGCCTATGTAACATTGGCTAGAGTTCTTTTTTAGTTGGATTCGCTACTCTATATATCACTATATATATATCACTCTATATATGGCACTCGCTGCACAGTGTGTTCGTATGCACAATGACTCTGAAGATTAAGCTACTAGCATATAAATTTAGAGATAAATTAGAATGACACCAGTCACTTACTTTGAAATCTGAAGTTGCCTACACTTTTGTAAATGATGCCGCTTGTGCTCAAAATACCTATATTGACCTTAATTAAACAACATCCGGATTGGTTCTGAAAGAGAATATTCATCCAATTCATACGAACAGTTTGATGGTCATGATGATCTAGTGTGCACGTTATACCATTAGGTGGAACAAGATGTTGAATGTGGTGGCAAAGGTCCTCCATCGCGCTGCACAATATACATGATTGCTGTCTCATATAAAATTTTGGATATATGCTAATTCAAGATTTATAACTTTATCTTCAGTGCGTCCTCTGCCTATTTTGCAAAGGGCAGACAAACAATTGGTGGACAATATAAGAAAGCATTATATTTTGAATATACCGACGAGACATTTACCAGGAGAAAATACCGATCCGACTCCGAAATTCATCTGGGCTTCCTGGGACCGGTCATCAGAGCAGAGAGTGGTGAATCTATCAAGGTCGTCTTCAAGAACTACGCCTCTAAAAATTACTCAATGCACCCTCACGGCACGATGTACGACAAGGCCAACGAAGGCGCAAACTATAACGACAGTTCTAAAGGGAAAGGTTAGTACATGAACATTTTATGACGCTTTGGGTGACCAATGTTGAGTCATGAGATGAATGTACAAGATCCAGATCCGGGAAGCATTCGTCATTCAACAGACTTCCAAGTCAATAAATGTCTGTCTTTTGCATGTAGGTGTTACAGCTCAGATCACACTGAAATGTCTGAAATACCCACATATAAAACATAGGTGTTTGACAGACATAATCGATGAAAGGCTGTAGACACTCCAAAGTAATTTATCCCCTTCTCACCAGGCAATAGCAGTGAATATTGGCCATTACATTATCCTCATAATTTAGATGTTTGAGAGTAAAATATGGTTCAGACTGCTCCTCGTGTAGATATGTTTGAGCTGTTCTCAAACAGAAAGAGTGCAGTCTGATGTAGAAGCCATTTTGACCTGGGCTATTAGAAGAATTAACATGGAATACAAGATTGTTATAGTGCTCATATCACCACTGAAAATCACTGCGTGACTGAGTTCTATTGTACTCTAAAAACAACTTGTAAAATCATTTAGAAAAAATAAAACTAATCAGTGATAGGAAAATGACAATATTATTGAAAACTTTTGACCGCTTTTCTCTTCGTGTAAAAAGCAACTGGTGTTCAAACTTTTATTGTATATTTTCCCGGATTTTGGGGCTAAGGTGTCGTTTGATGAGGCTGTTGCGAAGATGGACGCGAACATTCTGTATGGGCAAGATTTGGCTCACTCAATGTCGAATCTGGACTTTGTAATACAGAGAACATTATCCACGTAAAAACGGCAGATACATTTTCGACCAGAGAAATCAGTGTGGTTCAATCTGACATAAAAAAGACGTCTTCCTTTCGAGTGTCGAATTTGACTCCCTTGTCTTTGATGCCAAATTAATAAAAAAACCCTGATTTGGATACATTATACTCAAGATAAGAACGTATGAATTCATTTGAATTAAAGGATACTGAACACTGATGAAGATTTTACGAATAGAATATGTTGTCATTATTGATGAAGGATGACCGCTTCTCTCTGGCAAGAAACTTTTTTAAAATTTAATTTCGTTTTATGCCTGTTTGGAATTTTGGATCGGCTGCATAATTTTACTGTTGTATGATACATTAATACAGGCAGCAGATAAAACAATTGAATTTGAAAAAGCATCGTCTATTTCTGCGTCCAATATATCCCAATAATTATTTCTCTCATAAATATATATTATTAGTTATTCAGGTTTTCCCCCGGGTGTATGGAAAGTTACGACCCTTCCTGAAACTCATACATCCTGAGGCGTCAGCCGAAGGGTGTATGATTTTCAGAGAGGGTCGTAACTTTCCATACACCCGGGGGAAAACCTGAATAACGAATTTATTACCCCTCAAGCCTTTTTATCTTATAGTAAAAATATTGAAAAAGGTCTATCATTTATAAACCAACGGTACAACGGACAAATTCAACGGGCCATTTCGGTTACGAAACTGTCCTCATTTTGCTACGGCACTGTGAGAAAGGCGCGCCACACACAATCCATTCGATCAGCTTTCGTTCGGAAATCGACTTTTATTTTTGGAACAAATGACGGGTTATGTGTCGGAAACTTCAGTGAAAATAATGCAGTATGATTTTATTCCATTAAATTTTCACGAGTGAGCGAAAATTATTCCATAAATATTGGGATATGGTCAGCTGAACTTTCGAAGCGAGAGCTTCGTTTCCAATCGCACATGAGTTGTTCTCTATATACCCCGAGTAGCAAGACATCACTCGGCGTGTATGGGTTTATACGACCCGACCTATTAACCAATCACAATCCAGATATTGAATACGAATTTGCTTGTGGGGTAATAAATAACTATATACAAATACAATATATTTCTCGCAAGAGAGAGCGGTCAATAAAGTTAAGTAAAATGAATTTCAACGTGGTAAAATCGAGTGTACGTTGTATGTCAGTCACGCTTTCACTGTGGATGTTCATATGAATACAGTAATATATCTTATAGAACATTTCTGGAATATAGACCTTAGCGCCCAATTCTGTTCGGGTATCAAAACACGAAATTTCAGCAAACGAATTTTTGAAGGAAAAGGATTGGGCGATATCATTTGAGGATCCCATCGATACGACATTCCTGCTATACCTGATAACTGAAAACTGTGTAATCGTCTCTGAACTAGGTTAATTTGTATCGATAATTCACTCGAGATATGTGTCACTTTCACGGATACTTCTGCATCATAGAGGGATTGAGTTGAAATTTTCAGAGGGGCATGTGTGGTCGATATAAAAATAATCCGTGTAAATCGTTTCGAGACATTCCTAGGAAGCTCCGACAAGCGTGCACTCTCTTCTGTTTGCACATATGATTCACCTGGCGGTCGTATTTGCTATATCGTTATATAAGCCTATATCCTGCAGGCTGTACATGAAGTGACTGTAAGAGTTACGGCGATATTGATATCATATTTTGGGGATATTTCGATTTCTAGGACAGTGCATTAAGTACACTCAAATACAATATATCAAGAAAATAAACGCAGCCATGTCTGAGGAGAAAAATTAATTCGATATGACCCATAAATATGAAGTAGTTCCGACTCATATTTATTCATATTAGCATATATCGGAATTGCCAATATCACCCCGCAGCTCTACTACATATAATGGCTATCATTCGTAGGTTGTTTCTTTATTTATAGTTTATTTATAGTAATTTGGCAACACTGTATACCAACGACATATATGTATTCGTAAGAGCACTGTTTGTGCACATCTTTAGTCAATCCTCTAGTTGTTCTCTCTGTTAAATACTACCATATGCAGAAATTGTTAATTGATCATTTCACAGCCTGTTCTTTATCATTCGCCAAACGCTATATACAGGCGATCTCTCCTATATAGTTCGTACCGTGAATCAGGATACATAATTATCACTTCATTTGAAGGAAGCAACTACAGTACAAATGAAATACAACCGCTTAGTCTGTCATTCAATATTCAGCCGTCGTCCATTAAACAATTTCCGCATTAAAGACATATACCTCTATGAAGATTAAACGGTCTCACTTTCAGGTCGACTCTATGACAAGAGAAACGGATTTAATTTTTACATTATCAGATATCTCTTTCCAGACAGTGGCATCCCAAATGAGCCAGGTTATACATAGCTCACCAAGCGACATTTGCTAGGTCGTGTGAAAAATGTGCCCATTTCAACAACAACAACAAAAACGGTTTCGAACGCACTGGCTCGACAAGGCTAGTCCAAGTACCTTCATTCAAAGTTTCTTAATGTGAAGCATTCTTATCGGTTTTATCAAATATTTCGTAGTGTGCAAGATCTTTGACAATTTCCGTGACCTGTCTCATCCTCTTAAATCAAGTTAGGAACAGGCTGAACATCGTGTAATAGATTATCTTCATGGTGTTAATGTGAACAGACACAATAAAAGCGCGACTAATACCATATATTCCCGAAAATTCCATTGGAATTATTTTACAACTACTTTGAGAGTATGGATCAAATATGGACATTTAAACTGAAACCAAATGTATCAGTTAGATAGAGGAGAGCGTGGTACTATGTACGTTCTATGAACATATAAGCGTCTACTTCGTCATTCAAAGAATTTCCGCTTACATAATCCTAAGACCTAATTCATATAACAGCATTAACACCAAATTTAAAGAAAAGCATTCGTAATATACATAAACATTGGCTAGTTTTCTACAAGAGAGAAGAGTTCAACAGTTTTCAGTGATGCCGGCAAGACATCATGATTTTTCAAAAATATAAAATCCGTATCGTTGATCAGTACCGATATTTTCAATCCATATGATTTTTGTTGTAAAGTCATTATCTATAAAATTATGCGTGTGTTCATATGAATTCCATGAGGATCTTCAAGTACATGAGTTCATACGGACCCAGCCCCGGGTTAAGCGGAATTAGACACAATTTACGAAACATAACGTCATAGCTCTTGCACTCCACGCTCGTATTTTGCTATCAGCATACGATATGTTTCGCCAAATTTGAGAAAATTGGAAAGGAGGCGCTTGTTTGTATAGCCTGACTTTGTAAGTTTCTGCAATATTTGATATAATGATATAATGCAATATAAAGGTCACATTTTACACAGGATCTAGCATATGTCTCTATGTTAAGGTAGTCAGATTAAAGCTGGTATTTGCGGTTTTTGGAACTTCAAAGCGTTACATTTTTATATCATTCCTGAAATTTGATGCAAATAATGTAGATAGTTCGGTTATGGATCCAACAATTCTTTAAAGACTAGACTGAATGCCTTTGTCCGACAAAATATGTTTTCGCCATTGATTTTTATCATACTTTGTAGTCCTATGCCTACGAAGTTGTTGAAAAATGTCCGAGTCACTGATCGTGGCCATGGTGGTATAATAATGCGTCACAATCCACATCCCTCTAGTTGACCATGGATTATGTCGGTTCCGTCTTCACTTTACTTTATTATACATATGAATATGATATCAAGCAAAGCGACCACATACAATTTAATGTTGACAATCCGTATCCAATGAGATAGATTCAATGCCACTGGTGTGCAGCATTGCAGATCAATATTAATCATGCTTTTCTTGGAGAATACTGGTGAATTGCAAAATCTTCGTACACGAATGGAATTCTGTTTGCCTCATATTTCATATATGTTTGCCAAAATACCGTTTGTTTCCACCTGTAGTATTAATTCAGGAGCTGGAATTACCTGGTGAGTTTGTATCTAACTACGAACTACGTCAGGCGTGCTGCAGCATTTATCAATAGACTGCTGGCGGACATACCCCAACACAAGATGATGCAAAAATATCACAAAATAATGTGATGAAATTGTCCTTCGTTATAAGATGTCCTATTATGAGATAATATTTCTTCCGTTCATATACCACTATATCGTCTGAGGCATTATAGGATGAGCCGGACGTATGCAGTAAGAATATAAATCTATTTTATACTTGTTTTCGCAGCCACAAAAGACAATGCCATCCCACCGGGCGGTATGTATACTTACACTTGGTACGTCCCAGACAGCTACGGACCCACCTACAGTGATCCTGATTGTCTCACAAATTTCTACCAATCAGCCGTCGATCCGGTCAGAGACACCAGTTCTGGACTTGTGGGGCCGCTTCTGACATGTAAAAAAGGAACACTGGACCACAACGGAAAACAGGTCAGATTAAAGACCAGTGTATCTTACATTACTATGGAAACTAATAAGATCCATTGGAGATATTAGTCGATTAGTCAACACAGATGATACTTTGAGTGTCCAATGACCTCTTCCGTCACATACCCTTCCTCCAGCCAATGAATATACAGGATTTTTCTTTTGAATTTTGAATTGACCAATCAATGAAGATATCCCTTGATGCTCTGGAGTTTATACAATTCCATTGGTTACCACTTCACGATGACCTTTCTCCAAAGTACTCATCTGTTACTGGGCACCGTAGTAATTATAACTATATTTTCATGGTTCCCATTTTTTCAGAAAAGTGCAGATAAAGAATTCATTCTAGTGGTGCAAGTGACTGATGAAAACTTATCTTGGTACATTGATGAAAACATCAAAAAGCGAACAAAGGATCCTCATTCTGTTAACAAGACAGATCCCAGTTTTCTGGAATCCAATAGAATGCGCAGTAAGTAGATTATTTTTATTTATTTCTCCGAGGTCCATTTAAAGAGAAAATATTGTGTTTTGCGCTCTATAGTGTAACGATGTTTGTCAATTTTTTGTGGGCATGGAAGACTTTTCGTGTATGGATAACATACATTACTCTTGTGCATATGTCTACATCGTGTAGATGAATCAGCAGGAATATTTTAGACAAGACTTCGTTCGATTTTCTGAGTTAAGATTTCTAACCTCACGAGTATACATGTCTGGACGAACTTTATTGTTAGATCAACTTTGAAACGTTCTGAATTATGAAATCCTACAAATCTAATTTGTGCAATTTCCAAACTTCTTTGATGGGAATTTATAGGTTGGCGTATCTATGACACAAGGCCTTTTCATGGGTAAGAACTTCATGTATTGCTCTGGTGCTGACGTTTTGCTGGAGATACTTTCAACAAACGTCAGCACCAGCGCAATTACAGAAGTTGTTATCAATAAAATATCCTTGTGTTATAGTTTTCAGTAGTCAAATCTAAATCGAGAATGAAATCCTCATACAATGTATAGCGTCCAATAATGATTACTTGGCATTTGCTAAGAGGTTTTGCCAATGTGAATGCTGGGTCGTGTAGTAACCAAAACTAATAGCTTGCCAAACTGTGTTAAATTACTAATTGACGTTTCGAACATAAACGGGAGTAGCCATTCTAGTTGTAGAATTTATCAAACATATCCGTCTGTATGCTAAAAATTCTAGCGAACCAATGATCTGTACTCATGGAACGACTCTTCACCATTGTGGAATTGAAGAGATACGTACATGTAAGAGGAGGGAACTGTTGACGTCTGGCGAATATAAAGCAAGCCTATGACTCCACAGGAAAGCCTCTTACGTCACCTCATATTTAGAATAAAGAGAATTTTAGAGCGCAGCCTTGATATTCCAGCGGCGCTGTTGCCACTGTTCATGTTGAAACTGTTCATGTTGAAACTGTTCATGTTGAAACTGTTCATGTTGAAACTATGAAGTAACACTTGGCCACTATCAGATGCTTCAGTTGAAATAGATCCGCTAGCTCGGGGGTTGTGATGAAGGTAAGTTACTCATCCGATTGCTAATCGATGAGCAGCAAGGGTGTCTGATGGTGTAAACGCCGCAACATAGGCTAGATATGGTAAGTGCACGAATCCATAGAAAAATTACCCTGTAATGCCTTATTTCCATGCGGTCTTTGTATAATGCGGACAAGGCTGAGAGAAAGATTGTTTTTAGTCAAAATATCGTCCGTGTGGATTGCTAGCTTATAAGTCGTTCTATTTCCATCTTCTCTGTACAGACTTATACAAATATCCTTATTCAAGGTCTTCAACAAAATATTAATATTAAGGTTTGGTTGAGTTCCCTTTTTTTCACATATCTGGTTTCTCGTTTGCGACTTGTATCGTTGCACTTTATATATTAAGTTATATGAGACTGAATTTAGCCACAAAAGCTTTGTTTTATGAAAACATGACCCAACCTTGTACAGGCTAATGTTAGCAAGGGGGTATTGTTTGCTGTTCAAGGGGCTGGACCGGTTCTTATGCAAAATAAGAGCACGGGACATATTTATATTATCTTTGTATTTCATGTAACTGAGTCACGGTTCTTGGCACATGCCGTTTGTGCAGCAAATGCTTCACCCTAATTCAAAATCTTTCTTTTAACTGGCAATTTTTGCGGAGTCATTGTTAATTGTTATGTACGGGCAATATTCCCAACCTACATAGTGTTTGTGATTTGTTGGAAAGTTGCAAACAAGGAGATTGACGTCCAATTTCATAGATATGTTAACTGTGCCAGACTGTTTTAACTCAAATGACCGTTCAGTATACTGTCCATCAGGTTGGATTAGTCGCACATGAGCATTGGCGACTTCATCGTGTTGTCTTCAAACAATCAGCTTGTGCTTCTTCAAATTTTCACACCTGCTTTATAACCACTGTTCTGTGTCCATAACTAATAGCTGAAAATTCAACCATAAATCATGATGCCAATCGGATAATCCCCAATGAGCCATTACAGTAACTAATTAACCTCAGTTACAGATACAAGATCTTCATGATTTTGTTATATTCGCCCAGCAGAAATCCCACATAATTCCTCCCTCTCTGGGCAGGGTCCAGTGGGTTTACTCGGTTCACATGACGACAAAAATCTAAATGCTACTTCGACATACACCTGCTTTGAAAATATATTCCATGCAGTGTGCGTACACATGATAATGATAAACATGAAAGAACGCGACTGCGGGAGTGTTGCAATTTGGGGTCTTCATAACCCAGAACCGAAACTCGTCCAGCGAGAGCCGAACGAGACTTGAGACATGATCTGAGTATAAATTTATTTCATCCCTGCTTTAAATTTGGTGCTAATATAGTTTAATGAGTTATGTCTTTCGATGAGGCTCGGAAATCTTTCGACGACGAAAGTTGGCTACTGAATGTCAAGCTTGTATTCATATCATCGTATTCACGTGTTTGTCGCGTCATCTAAATCTTTTCAACTCACTCTCGGAATAAGAACGTCAAATATCGCAATATCTCTTGCCTCGTATGTTGAAATTTCATCGGTGTTTAAACACAGATACTCAGGCGTTCTTGGAACGTCAAGAAGCATAACGGGAAATACCCTATAAGCCTAGATGAACTCGAACTCGCTACGTCTTCAGCATGAAGACGTCTGTCTGCACATGTCAACGCATGTCAGCGAGCTCAGTATCTACGCCAAATCCACTCCCGATGCTTTCTATCCACACTAAGATATAAAAGAATCCCGATTACAGGTCGATGACTGAATATCTCTTCGCCGTTTTCAGTGTCAATGTCACAACGAACTCTGAGAATGCTCAAAATATTTTTTTCGCCCATATTTATCTCACGTACAAGGCAAACGCTAAGATATCACGACGCGACCTGACCAAACAAACATTCAACAATTTTTACGATACCTGATGTGTTTTTCTGATTTTCCTTTGCAAAAAAAAAAGAGTTTCATGTCCAAAGTTCACGGGCTTGCTATCTTGTAAAAGTTAAAGCGTTGTAGCACAAAGATAAGTGTCTTGCTTTAGTTTGTGCGTTTTATTCATTCAGTGAAACAATTCTGAAATTAAAAGTAACATTACTAATGATATAATTAGCTGTTGTGCAATGGACATGCGAACAAAATGTGTGAAACAGTAATGTTCGTAAACAACTTTTTAAAGTTTGAAGTCGACCACAGAATTGATAGTTAATAAGAATTAGAGCGGTTTTGCACGAAACGTCCTTGTATTGTGTAAGCCTTTGGTCTTGGCAAAGAACAAAAGCAACATGAGAAACTGGCTAGGTCGCATACTTTCCATGAACTATATCAACACTAAATGCCAATTCCGTTATAGCTTTGAACGGTAGCCACACTTAAAATAGCTTACCTCAGCAGAAATTGGAAATTATTGATTCGCCTAGATTGTACTGCACTTACATTCGGTTCAGTGGAGGGTTCGTAAACTGGCACTACATATCGCTGTACAATATTCCACAGCAAATAATGCAACAGTACATGACATTTTCTTGAGCAGGTGTCGATCTCAATGCTGATTGACATTGCTCATCTATCGATTCTAATATTTAACACCTAAATGTGCTTGCTTATTCACCATAGTTGAGTATTTACATATATTGTACATGTACTCACAAAAATTCTACTCTAGCCGAAAGGATTCACCTCAACAATGTTTTTTTGATAATATCTCATTCCCTGTTTATCGTTTTATTTATCCGTATTTAAGAAGCCATATTTGATTTTCTGTGAGTCATTCACCAAACGCTATATAGACGATCTTCTCGCTGTGAATAATCGCTAGATAAATGACGCAGTGAAGGATATATATCCACCTTCACTGGATTTGAAGGAAACTACAGATAACCCTACAGGCACACCGTATTTAGACCTATATCTCTATAAAAATGAAGCGGGCCTTCTCTCTCGTCGACTGTATGACAAAAGAGATGATTACAATTTCGACATCGTGAACTATCCCTTTCTGGACAGTAATATTCCCGTAGGACCTGCATATGGCGTATACATATCACGCCTAGTAGCATTTGCTAGATCTTGTGTTAAATGTGACGATTTTAATCAACGTCACAAAACAGTGTTGCAGAAACTTATAAAACAGGGTTACACCACCAAGCGCCTCCACTCAAAGTTTCTCAAATTTGGCGATACATATCGCATGCTGATAGCAAAATACGAGCGTAGCGTGCAAGATCTATGGCGTTACGTTTCGTAATTTGTGTCTAATTCCGCTTAACCCGGGGCTAGGGGCCGTATGAACCCATGTACTTCAAGATCCTCATGGTACTCATATGAACAGTCACAATCAAAGCGTGACTGAGATACATCATTCTTTAGATGACGACTTTACAACGAATATTATGGATTAAGAATACTGATCAGCGATACGGATTTGATATTTTTGGAACATCATGATGTCTTGCCGGCATCATTGAAAACTGTTGACCGCTTCTCTCTTGCAGGAAACAAGCCTATGTTTATGTATACTATGATTGTCTTTTTGAATTTGGTGCTAATACTGTTATATGGAATATGGAATAGGTCTTTGGATTATGGACGCGGATATTCTCTAATGGACGACGGCTGAATTATGAATGACGGACCGGACGCTTGTAATGCTGTGTCTGAATCGAACCAAACTACTTTTTTTATCGAGGTGTGTTGTGATTTCCGTAGATTGAAATTGTTAGTGGCGAATGCCCATCTTACTAAAAGTATACTTACCATACCCCTGCAACATCATCTAGCCAGGTTTATCATTCGTTATTACCCATCATTTGTTCATTAAACATTGAAGACATTGAAGTATAAATGGTATGAGGAGAAAAATATACATTTCACGTTCCATCCTTGTCCCAATTGGTTAGCATCATCCTTTAAAAGTGACGTGTCCATTCGTCACGGAAAGTTGAATCAATTAATTGGACCTACGGGTTTAGACCTAGAAGCGATTGACTACTCGTTGTATATAAGAATATTACAGGGAATCTGAGAAAATATAAAATGACCTGGTACGACATAAATTTCTCAGCCGTTGTCGGTATTCTACAGGATGTGTTCTATAGCATTCAATACATTATTTCAGGTAGGTTACAACTGAAAATATAATTAATAGGGCAGTGCCGTTGAATGCAACTTTTCCTTGTCGAGAGTTACAATGAAGTTACAGTGCAGTATCAAAGAAATCGGAACTTTTCTGAGTGGGGAGATTAATTTAGTCCATATTCAGAGATTTTGGTAGGGCCAGAAAGCCAGGTAGAGCAATCAAAATTTAGAGTCCTGTTTTTCTGGTTTCAATTCTGTGGCGATAATGTACTGAATTTTGTTCAGTGTGCATTTATCTTCGTTTATAAACTTAATTTAGGATGGTAGTTTCATAATTAGGAACAATGGGAAAGATTGTTCATAACCTCCTAGACAGTCTGGCAATTGTGGAAGTTAGAAAGCTGATTATACTTCGCTATCAAATCGCTGCATGATGCAAACACTTTCTTAATTATCTTGAAAATGGCGGATATTCCCTCATAAGAAACAAATATGAATTTATCATCCTCTGTCTGTGGTAATTTTTATTCAACACTAGAACTATTTATCCTGGAGTTACTGAAGCTACGGACTGTCCATTTCAATTGATCGTTTACTTAGGAGCTTGTTAAAAATCAATAGTTATTCTTTTGTTTCAACATATATAATAAAATGAACTCTACAAACTGCTGACGGATTCTCTTGTAGGAAACCTCTTGCATTTTTATTATTTTTATTTCTTGCACATTTGAAATTGATGCTAACTGCCATACGAATTAGATGTCGGATCTGACGCTCATTACTACGTGATATAATTGATATATCACGCTTGAAATATCTATGTAATTATTTTCATATGGAACTCCATAGTAGTTGTTCATATAATCTATTGGCGTTCACTCGAACAAAGGTCAAAAACGTATACGGTCATAAAGATATGTGCGATCAATATCACGGAGGAATGGTAGCCATTTTGCAGAGTTCAGTTAATTTTAAACGCTGCAAAAAATAAAATTTATACGGAGCTAATTATTGATTTTTGGCAAGCGCCATGGTAGACAACTAATTAACCCTATCAGTCCTGAGGAGGGTCATATGCCACTATTTGCATAACCTCCCCGAGCAGAGGATCATGGGTAAATTCAAGATGTTGGCCATGTGGGGTACCAGAAAAGTGATGTTTTTGTCATTTTTCTCAAAATTTCTACTTTTTCGAGAGGAAAAGTGAGCAAAAACTATTTTAATTCGCATCACATTAATATTTACTAATTTATCATGTAGTTTTGAAGAGAAATTACATAAATAAAAATTCGAAAAACCTACCGAAAAGCCAACCAAAAAATTCCTTTTTTTGAAAATGACGTCACTGTGACGTCATAAGAGCGGCCACTTTGGATTTTTTTACATTTTCTGGTAGAGGTTGACCCAAGGGTATAGTGTGGTAACTTTCATCCCCCTAGCTCAAGGGGTAAACAATTAAGTAGGGGCCAGGGTAGGCCCTGTTAAAATGGACTCGGACAGACTTTAGTGACTAACCTGAGTGTTAGATGAAACTCAATCATTTGGATAAATGACAAAGATCTATAATTGATGACAAGATCCTCCAGATCTATATGGAAGAGAGAGCGAGAGAGATTTTAACGTCGCATTTAGCAGATGTATATGGTCACTCAACCAAGTATTATATGTGTCATCAGAATTGACATGGTTTCCTGGAACATTCTTTTGTTTCACAACGAGATTTTGACTATAGAAATTATGGTTAGACACCTCTGCATCAAAGCATGTTTAATCAGAGTTACCATATTCTCAAGTGACAGATAAGAAAAAGTCGTCTGATGCCACCCACAAAGATTTTCAAGGGTCAAAAAGTAAACAATATTATTGGATTTTTTTTTGTGTGTGAAAGAATCATTTGAAAACAATAGTTTGGTCAAAGTTTCAAACCAATTATTCAATACAAATCTGGAATTTTCAATGGAATCCAGCCATTCCTAGTTCCCGTAAGTATCAATAGTTCAAATCCATATAACTATGAAATAAAAAGGAACAATTATAAACATGAGGTGTTTCTTATAGGATATCAGGAAGATAACACAAATGGCCCTACTCTAATATCTGGCAATACAAGCGTGTCCTTCAGGCATTCAATGAATGTAATGTAGCCTCTCTAAGCCTCAACTTACACAATTAATTCCGATTTGACCTCTAAGTAAAATGGATCAAAGCCAAATATAGATCCGACGATTTTCCTTAAAACTCCATGGGCCAAAACCGTCCTGTGGAGGATTATATACGTTACATATATACACACGTTCCTTTTCAAATCATCACGTTTCTGTCCCCCGTGAAATATTTATATTGCAGGTCAAAAGCCACCGTGGCATTATAGAAGGCCACTTTGCATGTTAAATATTTAATCTGTCGAGTTTGGACGAAGGTCACAGATGTCCAGTGAGAAATGTCTCATGTTCTGGCTAGATCGGCAAATGAAATTCTTGTGAATTCGAAGCATGTAACGTTAATAAAGCCATGCGAAGGTTAAAAAATGTACACCATTTCATTGTTTTGTAAATAAGCCTACACGAGTTATGCCGTAGCTATGGAACGCTACATTGAAGAACAGTTTAAATGATGTATTTCCACTTGTGCCAATTAGGACCACGACGGATGGCTAATGAATACATGATTTTCTGATATTCCGATTGCCGTGTTTATACTGAATTTTATTTGCACTGTCATTTGCTACAGTGTAGAATTTGGACATACGCATTATCTGAAATTGGGTTTTATGACAACCCAGAATCATGCAGAAAGGACGGATTATGAGAACATGTGTTGGGGGCAGTTATTGCTAGTATTCTGAGAATGTTGTTGAAATCAACTTTGATGTAAGTTACATTCTGACAGATTGTACATGGACGATTTCAGTTAAAATACTTTCATCTATAGCCACTGTGACGAGTTTTGGTCATTTCCTAACACATAGCTAGTCTATCTGAGGAGAACGAGTCAGTTTTCACTCCGTCCAATTGGTCAAGCTGACCGATTAATCAACGAAAATGAATAGCTATCCGTTAAAACTGATTGATATTCCTGATACACAGGTGATCCCATTATCAAAGAATACAATTGTATACGTCCTGGTGCCAGATATGTGCTACACTGACAGTTTAAGAGGTTTCGGACTCTGACAATGGGAGAATGAGGTCATTCTAAACAGGTTATTCAGTGCACTAGTATATTGTACATTGTTTCTTTTGCTAACGTTACCATACTACATCTCACCTTGGTTTCAGACATCAATGGGCGCTCCTACGGTAACCTCGAAGGACTGGAAATGTGCGTGGGAGACCGAGTGTCCTGGCATCTGATTGGTCTAGGAACCCAAACTGACATCCATCCCGTCCATTTCTTCGGAAACACTTTGTCTAAGATAAACCGTGTGGATGTTTTTGCTGTATTCCCCTCGACCACACAGACCTTGGCTATGGTTCCCGATAATCCTGGTCAGTTGTTACATTCACGACTTATACGAATCATATCGCCTTATAAAGATGACCTTTATATGTTTCTGGACTAACTATGAGAAGAACTGACATAAAATTTACTTTGAAAAAATAAATAACTTCAACAAATGTTGTTTTAAATACAAGCAGCTCTATCAAATATTTTGGGTGTAAATCGAATTGTTTTTATTAGTATGATCTTATCCAGACTTAAGTCATGCAAGATATTTGCATTATAAAGTATCACTATAAATGAATAACATGTATATTTTCCATGTTTCTGTCCAGGAATATGGGGGCTAATATCAAGGACTAACGAACATTTTAAGAATGGGTTGACAGCTCTCTATACGGTGCATGGTTGTGGTATGAAACCACCCACCAAACCACCACATGATGCTAAGACAAGACGATATTACGTGGGAGCTGTAGAGATCGAATGGGAGTATGCTCCCCTTAAACGAGATGTTGTGAAGGGAAAGAGCTTGAAACGACCAGACTCGTAAGTAAAACGAAGTAGGGAAAATTATACCATCTTTGAATAATAGTGAACATCTTCAAATAAATTAAATAACCACACATGTAAATAAGAGAAATGAGAAAAGTGGAATTCCAGTGTCTTATTATACCTATACAATATAAATATGCATAGCATTACTGATTTTATCTCAGAAAATAGACAAACATAATCAAAAGGGGAGTACAGTTCAACTCACATTTTAACCAGGGTTTGCACGGGTATGTCAGCTTTTATGGAAAATTGTAGGGAAGCTGAACGTAACTAGATTAAAACGTCTTTGGGTATCGCATAAATAACCGTAAAGTGCTTAATCGATAATCATCTGTATAATCGATAATCATCTGTATAATCGATAATCATCTGTATAATCGATAATCATCTGCATATAAATATAAATTGAGTGGGATTAGATACGAGAAAACGGAATATGTTGCTAGTGAATTAATAATAATTATTCAGTGTATAGGAACTGCTTATGAAGATCGATGAAGAGATGAGATACAGAAAAGTTAAGATCACCACATTAAGTTTAAAGTACGAAAAATGTAATGCGCAGCAGGAAATCTTTAAGATTCTTTATGTCCTTCGGGATTACGCTCGCTTATAATATGCCAAAACCTTCTACCTTCTGACAAAGGTTAAAAAGTACGACAAAATGTATAAGTTAACCGGGAATTTCAATACTGATAACAGTCCACCATTGTCCTTCGAAACTGCACTCGCTTAAATATAATATGTCACATCATCGGTGCTTTCGTGTTTACAGTGACACATCTTCAGCAAAATTGATGTCCGTCTTAGTGCAAGTACTGATTCAATTATATCCGTTCAATGATACCTCGTCTAAGTTCACAAACTAACACAGAGTGTATTTGGTATTACTTATGTACACGGTGTACCACTGATTTGGCAGGGCCTATCTGAGAAGAAGTGATGCGATCTTCACATGTTAATTTCCGACTGCGCTGTGTACTTATATTCTCGCTCTGCGATAGATCATATGGTTTAGTTTAACGAACACTTTCTTTATGGTGACAGCGGTAAAGATTCAATGATGCGTAATCAGAATTGGTAATATAAGGTGGTGCCAAGTAAGAAGTGTGGAGCAAATAAAAATATATATATATTATTTACCAATAACTTGACCAATATTTCCACAGCGTGAAAGCAACGTCATCCTAAATAAAATATTTCTTGCTTTTCTTCCCAGACCTGGTTACATCTTTGTCAGACACGATAAAGGATTTATCGGCAGCAAATATTACAAAGCCATTTACAGGGAGTTCACCGATGCTTCGTTTACCAAGCCCAAGAAGAGGGAGGAACGTGATGTTCATCTGGGTATCATAGGGCCTACCATCAGAGCAGAAGTAGGAGAGGTTATAGAAGTAGTGTTCAAGAATATGGCTAGCCGACCCTTCTCTATTCATCCTCACGGCGTCTTCTACACAAAGAACAACGAAGGTGCGCCTTACTTGGACCACACCGGCAAACATACCGACGACATGGTGACCAAGAACGGCTTCTACATCTACAGATGGTATGTCCCGAAGAGGGCTGGTCCTGGAAAGAGCGACCCCAACTGTATCTCTTGGCCGTACTACTCATCTGTAAACCCGGTCAAGGATGTTTATGCTGGTCTTGTGGGTTCCATTATCATCTGCAGAGAAGGCACCCTCACGAAAGACGGTAGAAGAAGAGATCACATCGATAGAGAATTCGTGCTTTTCTTTTTCCTCTGGGACGAAAATATGAGCTGGTACTTAAATCGGACCACGAAGAAGTATGCTCCCAGTCGAATACACGACACTTCCAATTCCACGTTTATGGCTAGCAATATCATGAACTCTATCAACGGTTTCATATTTGGTAACAATCAGGGTTTAGTCGCTTACAAAGGCGAAAAAGTAGCCTGGTATATCTTCGCACTTGGTGGTGTCATGGACATGCATACGATCCATTTCCACGGACAAGTTTTAATTCATAAACAGGACGAACCGCATATGGTCGACGTGTTAGCTATATTTCCCGGTACCAGTGAGACATTAGAGATGGGCGCAACTAACCCAGGGACCTGGCTTCTCCATTGTCACGTTAATGATCATCTAACAAATGGTATGGAGACATTCTACACCATCAAGGACTCGTCAGCGGGTGGAGCATGGACGACAAGGCGAACCACGATGGATTGGAGAGGAACAGGTTTGAAAAGAGGGTTTTGTTGTTGCATTGGTTATCTTGAAAACCAAATAATATAAATCTGTAGGCTAAGCCTCCAGCTCTTTCACTTCTTATTTCAATGTTTAGGACGTTTGAAACTTGGTTCTTGAAAACAAGCCGCCGTGGTTTAGGCAACAGATTCAGATCAGAATCTAAGCAGGATCAACTGTGTTCCCGCCTATCTGTTGAGAACATCCTGTCCAATGTTGCACGAAGTATGACCCATCAAAAAGCTAAAAGAACACTTTTTTATGCCAAATATTAACTAACAGCATCCGGTAAGACTATATATGGAAAATTAGTATGGTGGGCGATATGTGGACTGGGCGATTTGTGTGTTAAATCTTGAAGCTAGCAAGGTCGAACTGGACTATTTCCGAAAGTTCAAATGGGGTAACAAGCCCGCATGTTCTATTGTGGCAACAAGTCGAACTGATAAAGGTTGCGTTTGTCACCAGAATTGATACATTATATTTGATGCGTTTCATTGCGTCATGAAATATTTTTATTTCATACACAACTGGAATTAGTGCTAATTTTTTCGAGATCGGTCTTTCTATTTTTGTCGAGGAGATTCTTTTATAGACGACGGTGAAATGTTTCAGTTTTATATAAACTCCAAAACATAGCGTAACCTCTTCTAAAAGAGAGGTCTTTTTTAGTTTTACTGGGTTTAACATTACATGTCTAGATTTTGGAGCGGAACGAGCCTATATTAATCTACTTCCCTGAAGTGATTGAAGTACTCCATTTATACAGACGAACTGGGAGCAATCCGATAGTATGACGTCAACAACGACGTGGCGTTAACTGAAGACGTAACAATAGTGCATGCTTTGGGGTTTCTATGAAAAATTCACTGATTTGCAAGATTGTGAAATTGTTCACATCTCCTGGTATTTTCTACATCAACAGGTCTATCCCAAATTGATAATCTCCTTCGAATATATAGTTCTATAATATATCTTTTTTTGCCTTGTTTAAATGACGTAAGTTTCAGAACCCACATTTTTTATTCCGTAAAACGCCATACAAAACGTTCTGTTTAGATTGACTGAGACACACAAAATATGCGACGGTTCTAATCATACCGATTTTCACACTATTCCTTCTTCAACGCAAATTCTCGATAGGAGATAATGTTATCGAGTACCGATTTGCAATGTCATCCTTCCTCTTTTAACATTTTTTTCTGAATTGAAATTTTTCTATGATATGGAACTCAATCGCTTCATTCCCATAGATTCCAAATCAGAACAAGATGACAGCAGAAGCCATGGTCAGGACAGCAGCGAGTCTCAAAGCATGGAATCAGAAAGCATGGAGGAAGGAGGTGAAGATATATGGAGCAAGATGGATATGATCATCTTAATTATCGCCTGTGTGGTAGCGGCGGTTGTCCTGGGGGCAGCTATTATCATACCTGCCAGAGCTCCTCCCAAATCAGGTAAAGTCCATACAATGTCGTCAGAGCAGTCTTTACGAGGAGCCGCTCCAATCTACAGCGTAGATAGGACATCCGATAGACAGTGTACATTGCACACCTCAAAGCTGGTTAAATATTCTTGGGGTCACATGTTAAAATGCTAAAATTTACCAAATGACCCAGCGTAACAGCTCATGGTGTTATTGTATAGCACCGCATTCGTTCCATTTGATGTGTATACGTTTCGTATAGGCGGCTCCTAGATATTACTAGTTTGTTCATTCTGTCTATGCTCATATACTTTACTCGGATAAAAGGACCTTTATGTTTAGATGGGTAACTGGCCCCCGAACAGGTGCGGTAGAAGTGCCAAAATAAAATATTATATATACAAGAAATTGTTCAGTTGGCATGAAGTACAATATTATATTGTATAATCAGAAAAGTTTCAAAGCACTGGGTCTCATCATTTTTGAATAGTAGGGCCGTGAAGTAGCGCATTCGTGCAAAATTTTGAGGTGAAAACACCTCATATTTCTTTCTAGAAACATATGAAGGTAAACTATAACCAGAACCAGCTTGATACAGCATACTCGCTGTTCAAATACGTAGTAGTAGACCAAACCTGGTTCTGGTTATCGTTTATCTTCATATGTTTACAGAAAACAATAGGAATCACCCCAGAATAAACTATTTTGCACAAATGCTCTACTTCACGGCCCTTTTACTCGATAATCATGAAACTCAGTACCTTGAAATTTTTCTGAGTATGGAATATAATATTGTACTTCATGCCAATTGAACAATTTCTGTTAGTGGAAGTATTTTACGTTGGTACTTCTGTATTGCACCTGACCTGGGGCCATTTTCCCCAAGGTCCTTTGACGTCTGCGTTTCACTGAGATGCACTAAAGCAGTAAAGCATAGATATCCATATTTATATAACTTTGGAATAAGCACTGCAAAGTTCGGACGATTTGTTAACAATAATTTAAGACGATATAGAGGTAATAGAAGAATTCATCGTAAACTTTGTTTGTAGTGATTATCAACTAATATATGCCCACACTTGTTTTCAGCGAGAAGCAGTCTTGTTTATTTATTACTTTCTTTCATGAGGACGGCTGCATGTCATTAAAATGTTCATATTCTTCGTTCATATGAAAGCTTCTAAAGGTTATATGGATACAACATGTGTTCTGAATGCAGGTTTCGTAAATCTTCGTAAATCGGTCCAATATATCAACAATTTTCAATTTACCCACAGCCCTGGGCAATCCTCTTTCCAAAGCGAGCAACACTTTCGTTTCATTAGATGCCAAATTGTGCGAAAGGCAAACAAAGACTCGCATTGCCGGTTCATATGAGCCCTCAGGCAGCATATTCCTCTGTTGGATATATCACTGAAAGTTGCATTCAATAACTACTGAGAGCGGTCATGGTTACTGTTGGTTTTTATGCCGCATTAAGCACTTAAGAAAGCCTCTGTATAAGGTCGCATATCAGAAAATATATACTTTCCTTGACTAAAGTATATCTTCAAATCACGTTACAACGGCTTTATTTGTGTTTATGTATGAGAAGTGTGACGTTATTTTATCAGCATGTTCCTATTGTCATTCTACCAAAATGTTCCTAAGGAATTCGCGAAGTTGCATTACATGCGACAAAACAGGTGAGTATCTAGTGATGTGTGATATAACAGAACATGCTGTTTGAAGTAATGTTTTGCTAACTTACGTCGCTATCATTGAAACACATTTAAGAAGTAGGACAAATTGTTCGGGCACGCGAGGGTTCCCACCTGTGCATATCACGGCCTTAGCCTTTTACTGCCTACATGGTCAATAATCTTAACAGAAATGTATTGATAAATAAATATTGCTCGATAAATAATTGAGGTAAATAATTAATTTGACTTCCGTTCTGAGTTCTGCCGCCCACCTTCCCTTCTCCTGGCGATAACTATCGCACATTAGCTACTTCGTTCAAAACAGCTTACACGCTGTTTGCACAAACTTATAACATATTGCCTGCATTTGCAAGTTTTGGAACGTTTGTTTGAAACCACAGCATATGCTCGTGGTTGCATGGTAAACAGTTTTCAAACGTCCTCATTCTTTATGTGCGAAATTACGATTGTGCTGTTTCTCAACGATTAAAAAAATCTGTGGGATATTTTTACATGCAAAGTAGGCCTGGGACTAAATTCTAACACCTGAACGTTTGAGCGCAAAGCTACATAACAGGTCTGGCGTCAGGTGCAGATGCAATCCATTGTTCCAAATCTATTTCGTGACACCCTCATTGCCATTACAATTACAGGAACAAAGGATTCTGTGCGAATGCCCTATTACATAGTATATCTTGGCGTTCACGTTCCCTGTGTTCCACTGACCCTCTGTTTCACCCAGTTTCCACTCAGTGTCTGTGGATAACTCAATGGCCTGATTCACTCACGGGCGCAACTTTTCAGTGAATATTAGTCCCAGAACCTAAACTTATCACATCCAAATGAATTGGACCCTTACTCCCATCCACAGGCCCGCAAAACAAGAGATTTGAAAGGGGGGGGTGAAGTGTCGAAATATGGGCCTCTATATATAACCCCATGCATTATATAAAAAACATGTTTTGCGGGCCTGTGCTCCCATCCTGCTTCTTCATTCGCTTATTTCTGTGTCTTCAAGACTAAATTCGTATGAAAAAAGAAACCCTTGGCATGTACTGATGTATCTAACGGTAGAACAATAATCCGTGTCATCTTTATTGGATACATTATAGATAGTATGTTTTTAATAATAACATTATTTCATTACAACTCAATATTAAGAAAATCTGAAAAGGCTTTCAGGATTTCTATTTCGTCCTTATTTACATGGGCATACATGTATGATGCAGAAAGTATTGTGTTTTAAACTACACTACTTATACGTGTCTGTTAAAAGTTCATTTTGAAAAATGTGCTGAAATCTTCTAGAATTTGCTACTATAGTACAAAAAACATCGACAATGGTCTAATCTAGAGACCGATCTGTCGCCATGAACTGTGATTATATCGTTTATTTTTCTTTTCAATCTCAACAGCACGAAAAGGCACATCATCGTCATTATCGTCTGCAGACATGGACCCAGAATGCTTTCCAGAGCAAACGGTGACGCAGCAGCAACATATTGATGAACAATAAAAGTATTCTGATTTGGTCGTTTGTGTTTGTGTTCGCCGAAAGGAAAATATCTTCGGAACAACAGAGGACCAATGAATAAATGCTATCTTGCCAAACGATAACAATGACCTGATGTTCAAAGCGGATGTCGATACTATATCGTCTTACCTTTGAACAAACGTTCGTATGAAGCATACGAACGACCAAAGTTTTTAGATCCTTTCGCCTAAAGTGAGTGATACCAGAAATTCTCCAAAGAACAATATCGGCGTATTAGTTTGAAGCTGCACCTTCTATCTTTGAACAACGAACAATCTGAAGAAATCTCAAGCTAAAAGCCTTCAGCTTGAACTTTATTTGAAAATGTGATATTCTAGGAGGTTACAGGGCAGAAGTATTGTTTTTGTATATTTTCATTCAAATATAGAGGTTTATGCAAAGACTGTCCTACATATTTTTAGAAAGGCTATTGGCTTCAATTGGTGATTGGGATTGAGGGAAGCCTATTGCGTTACGTAGACGTATTGAAACCGATGTCTTAGTGTATGTATGTATCTGAGCTGTAAGCGGATATTTGTCTTGTATATTTATTGGGTTGTGAGTCCACGTATCACTTAAGAGTGGGTGCAATTATTGTCTGTCCAGTGCTTCAAAGAAGTATTCATGTAAATATATAAATATCTGTACCGTTTTTGCTCCACTCACATGTTTATGATACATAATCCAAGTCGCGAATAGCAGCTGGAGGATATTTCGCTCAGATGGCCAAGATAATTGTCTATCTTGAAAGAAATATATGTGTGTCAATAGTATACCGAGAAATGGTCATCGTGACCCATCTCTTCGGTTGATAGGCGTGTCTGCGTGTTCCATATTTATCATAATTCGCTAAATTTATGTCTTACTCTCGTTCCGAGTAAGCAAGTATGCCAGACATTAGTCTCCTTTCCCCATTCCAATGTGAATTACTAGACTGCTCGGCATAGGTTAATGAGAATGACCAATTAGTCTCTCAAATACTTTTAGCGGGTTTCGTGCAACAGTCCAATAAATAACCGAGTGATTTGTGTATAGACATACGATCATTATTATTTGTATAGAGAAGATACTGTGAAGCAGGACCTGGCTTTGTTCTCCCTTCATATTTAACTCCCTTGGATAAATCTTTTTTCAAAGAGGTAGCTAATTTTAGATGAATGGTGTGCTAAGTGTATTTACTAGGTGCTATATTGAGTATGAAATCTATTATCGCGTGCATGAAGCTCTAATAGGCTACAACGTAACAAGAAGTATGTCTGTCTGTGTGTAAGTATGTCTGGAGTTTCTTTGAGCGCCAGTTAGTACATATTTGCGAACGTGTATTAGGAGGTTGTAACATGTTATCTGATGTCTATTTGGTGTCTTTCGACTGGTCGGTGATGTCAGCTGTTTTATATATTTCTGTTGCGTCAGCCTATAATGGAGATGCGTATATGTCATTACGTGTTTGTTAAATGGGGATTTTTCAGTGAGGTCAGCCATTGTATTTGATTTCTGTACATAAAATATTTCCCAAATGTTAGAACTATATACACACATAACCTCCCCTTTCGAATTGTAGTGTGTCAATTCCATACGTACATCGATGAAATAAATATTTTGTACCAATACGATAGTGTATTTGTTGCCTCCGTTTGTAGTCAATAGGTTATATAACGTCGGTATTTGTCTTGCTGTCATAGGGCAAAAATCGATAGTCCAAGAGTGGTTTAGCAGTTCATATATATACAGAGTCGGTCAGGTCCACCCCCCACGTTAACATGTTGCGTGTCACTATCAAAGATATTGACCGGAGTCCAACCAGTCGTCGTGAAAATCTATCCTGCATTACATAAATACTGATTCACCAGCTAGCCTTTATTTTTGCAAGAGTAAGCAAAATTAAATACAATTCTATACCGTACCACTAAAGTAAGGGGTTGGTTGACTAGAAATTGTCGATAGTCTTAGTCGCCACTCTAATGTTCTAATGGCCCGAGCCACAATAGTCATAGGAGAATTTGTTCGATTACGAAGGCTTTCTAATGAATATCGTGTTTGATGCCTCAAAATGATTCTCGTACATAAAATACACCAGTTATTTCGTAACAAAGGAGCTTTGAACTCACAAATAGTGTTCGCATCAGACTTACAACACTTTTTCTTGGCCATTATTTCTTATCGTATTCTTCATCGGCTCTGAATTGACCTTTCCGTTCGAGACTAGCTGTATCGTTTCTGCGAAGCCATATTCTATACCCGTGTTACAATTATGGATTTGTTAGACCAATTATTCTGCTTCGATGGCAATAATGAAGCGGTCATCCAGGACGCTTACAAGGCAAAGCAATGGAAACACACACTGACGAGGAACACGAGAATTATATAGGAGCTGGGTTGACCCGATACTTGTAGCGTTTTTCTCAAGCATGCTCTACATACCTTACGTAAGTAATGCTTACAAAGAAATCACGATTGAACTGTGAACATAAAATATGTGAGGGATCGATGGAGACTGGTCAACAGGAACACCGATAACTATGTATGCCAGCCATATACATTAAACAGAGTACTAACAAAAGGAAACACGCTGAATAAGGTTTAACAATCCCGCTCAGTTTTGTTAACAAATAAATACTCAATAATCAAAACTCCAAGGTCGATAATAATATTTTATTCTCCAGGACCCTCTAGATATCTATTATCGATAGTAACCTTGCGTGTCCAATTGGCCATGATGAGCTGTTGTTCTTGTTTTTCTTTCATCGTAAAGCTTTCAAGAACTCGTCTATAATTTTGTTCATATGCCACAATGTCAAGTAAAAGTATATTTGTTATTTCTAGGTAAGAAAGTAAGAAACCACAGCCTAGTAAGACCGGTGTGGATGTTAAGAATATCCGGTGGTTACGAGTGTCCGGCTCCTATCCTTTGACCCAGCTAGGACATTTTCCCCCTCATTGGAGATAAGATTCCGTCCTCAGCTGCAATAGAAAAGGATATGAAGTGGGACACTAATATCCAGGACACACTTAGCCATCACTCAGGCCAAATGGTTTCAGGTTGACCGATTCAAGATTCTGACAGTGAACTATCCAGACGTCTCATATGAAGCGAAGCATGGGACAGGTTTGTGGCGCGTCAGATTTGATAGGTGTGCCGGGGATAATATGGCTACAGTACACGTGAGGATTAGTACGAGATATCCATCCGCTGTAATACCATGATTACCAGTATGATATTTACTAGCAGACTTCCTTCAAAATTGCATTCGTCAGCAAACTATGACCCATTACAGTGTTCATCAGTCAATGATCTCAACAATTCTCTAAAACCATCATCACCTGTGTTTAAAACGAAAGAATCTTTCGGGCAAATGTCAGTAACGTGAAAGACAGAAGCAGTTAACACTTTCCCCTAACGCTGAAAAGTGTGGCGTTCTAGTCTAAAAATTCCGGATCGTCTTCCATTCTAGCTGTCGTGTTGATTAGTTAGCCTTTCCTGTCGACAGTCAATCGAATCATTGACCACATCTATCTATAACGAATCTCACAGAGAACAGGGATCAACATGCGTGCGAGTTTTTCCATTGTCATATTTTTTGTATATCTATCCAGGAATATCGTTAACTTTCCTTTTTCGAAAGTAACACGATGTATCCCACTTAACGGACAATTTTAGGCAAGTGAGAATTCATATCAATTGAAAACGAAAACAAAAAATGGGCTTAGTGTTTCCCTTAAAACGGTCATCGACAGCTAAAAGTTCAGCAATCTAATGAAAAAAAATGTACGCTTGATTTGCAGCGTACTTACACCTCTGATTTGGAAGTGCTCACGCTATTTTGGAGCTAATCTCTGTTCCTGAAAATCGGCACGGTGAAGGGATCCCTTTTATTTGGCCAATTTTAATCAGTAAACATGTGATAAAAAGATAAGCAAAGCAACAAATCCATTTTATTTATCAGATTCTCTCAATGACACAAATGTTGCTTTATTTTAAAAAAAGACGGTCAAAATATCTGATTGTTTGCATTGCTCTTGTTTGAATTATAGTGCTTCTATATATATGACTGTTATTGGGCGATGTACCCGAAACGATTTTTCGCAAGCCAAAGGTAACGATATCCAAGAAACGAGACAAGGTCTCGTCCATAGTCACAGCTTGCACACTCGCTTATATTTTTCTGGTTTAATCATACAACGAATCGAGCCGCCTTATTTAGAGCCCGATGTCATTGCTGTGTACAGCATGTAGCTACCGCATCTACTCTAGAAACGTAAAAAACAAGACCTGTGATAACTCCTCATATAAAACAATGCGAATAATGCGAATGGAATATATGCCCCGACTGTTTACATGCGGAGAACACAAAAATCAGCTCAATTATATATGCCAGAATATTAATACACGGGCTGATGTCAATTTGTCAAGTCTTACACACGCTTAAAACTAGAGTGTTGAAACTTACTCGTAAAGTGTTGGAATAACCCTTTAAGTGTGTCCACAGGGACTGCTCTTTAAGTGTTGTCCCTGTGGACACACTTAAGGGGTTATTTCAACACTTGCGAGTAAGTTTCAACACTTCAGTTTTAAGCGTGCACTCATCAGTTAACATTGGTTCGTTACAGCCTTAATTGGGAGACAGGTCAACGATCAACAGCGTCCAATGATGGTAAAACAGCATCGTGTTCCTCTCTTCACATTATCATCACTGACAGATATTCGTCTATAAGTAGAAATTCCGAGTTGTTTTTATTGTAAAGTAAGCTTGACCCCAATGCCGTCATTTTATATTGCTGTCTTACTGAAGTACCAGTACCATGTCGTAAGCAAACATGATACTTCATCCAGTCATACTGTCCGGACACCGGGCCGACTAGTCCTTGACATATCCTCCTAATACTGGCGCCGAGTGAGGAAGAAACAAGTTCCATTCTGAAGTGTGACTCTGCCTGAGGTCTATCCTTGGACTGCTAAGTAGACCATCGCAGAATGTAGCCAGTTCATTATGATTCGTCCGATAATAGAATATGCAGAATAGGCAAAAAATAAAATAAATGGACTTATCACCCATGGAATTATGTAAGAGAACATATACATTGAACCCTACCTAGAATAAATCAGTATAGCTGGTTATTGCTGGAAGCATGGAGACTACTATAAGATGGAGAGATCACTGCACCACATCAATGGTTCACCCGGCCGCCGACAGTAATAAACTTCAGTCTAATTGCCCTTATCACGCTTCCTGGTGAGCCAGCCGATTGCGACCAGCTGTGAATTTCTAAGCGTTCGGGTTATTCCGCCGGATTCCGTAGTGTCCAGCTTAAGTGTCATCATGGAGTCAGCTGACCTGTGTAGCCTAATGGCAGAGAGATCCTCACTGGACATAGATATTTAGAGATGGTAGGTATAAAAAATTGGCTTGAAAGCAATGTTCGCCTTTGTGAGCCACGCAAATATACGTGCCCACGTGTACAGCATAAATTCAGCTTCAGAATGCACCAATATGATCATCTGGAGTTATTGGAGAATACTCAAATATTTGACTAAATATTAAAATATACTTGCAGAATATGTCGTACAAACCTTCAATTCTCAATATCTCAGGAACCAATCGGCCGATTTGCAAAATTTTCAGACCAGAAATAAGCTTTTCTCAATCTCCTTTTCCGTCTGTAAACACCGCTTCAAATTGCCGCTATTTACTAGATGAAGACCAGTTTACGGTTATCGCCCTCCAGGCCGTACCAGAATACGGCAACCAATGTTAAACTATGGGACCAATTTTACGACATCAGCCGACCTGATTATGTGTCACTGCCAGTCGGCGGCCAGTTTGCAGCACACAGGGCTTGTGTCAACACATTAAAATGTCGTTATCTGTACCGCCCTCTTTTGATATTTCTTTGAGCTTCAGTGTCAAGGAGTATTAAACCACGGGTGGTTGATAAGCCTGATAAGAAGTCATCTCTCCATCTTATAGTAGTCTCCATGCTGGAAGTGAGTGTTTAATCTCTAGCCTAGTACTTTGAGACGATACGTGTGGTTTACGGGTATCAAACCGCAGGGTGCACATTTTTATTCAAACGTTGTGGAAGTAGAAGAGACATAAAAGTGACATAAAAGTGAGATGCGAAAACACTGCTGTGAAACTATACATTGGTAAGTCGTCTGAGCTACGTTCACTAACCGCGAAACAACTTTTCATCAGTAGATCAAATATCAAACGGATTATATTATGCAACAATCCGAAAAGTCCACCTCATTTCATTTGGAGTATGTCTTCAAACGATCCCGAACCATCTTCAGAGCGTAATTCCGGACGTTCCTCCCTGTGGAGGGGCAATGATTCCTGGGCAGTGCAGGCAACAGATATTTGACGTTAACTAAAGAAAAACAATTGTGTGTGGGGATTGAAGCTGACTTTCTACAACCCAAAACCTGCCAAATCACATCACTTGACGTTTTACATACTAAAATATCATCCAGATGCTTGTAGAGGTATTTATTAGGAGGAATTTCTCTTACAAATGAAATATATAACTTCAAACCAAAATTATATTTTTTCGCAACATATCAAGAATCTTGATTATTTCAAATAGGGGTATTCGGTTATGATTGCTCGTTCTCCCGACAATGAGAGATTTCTAAGCAGCAGTCCATGAAAAATTGTCCCGTGTTTGAGAAAAGGTGTGGACGCGAGATATTTGTACGTATACATGTTACTATATTCCCGAATCCTGGTGGATGAAGCCATGTAAATGCTCCAAAGCTAGAATAGTTTTCTCGTCGATGGCATCGATACAGATTAATTGCGAGAGAGCATAGCTTCTAAAATTGTCTCAATTCAACTTTATTGATTCGTGTAATACAGTGCTGCCATCTGGTTATCTGATTCGCTACCTTGTTACACTTCCTGGAGTCACAATATGCCAGTGTACTGACATTTCTACAGCATCTGTGATGTGATATATTTTCTTTTGAATATTCTTCCCGTTCTTCTATAATATTGAAGTAAACATGTATGGTTGTTCCACACACAGACAGGGATTGAAAAATACGTCCATTTTCTAAACGGGTACGATTAGTGAACCACACACGAAGAACATAACTTCTAAGGAGTACTTCGAAGATAATAACGTGTATATACAATAAATATCTTCAGGTAAATTTTATTTTTATATTTACATAGTAATTAGACTAAAACGATAAAGGCATCTTGACGCGGTACACTTGTCCCTTCTACAAAAGAGTGAATGTAGGCCCTTCCTCATTTCCTGAAAGGAAATGAAATAAAATACAGGTAAAACATTATGTACAAATGTTCTAGATATATTACCTTCCATCGGCTATATGGAATGCTATTTCACGTTATGTGAACGTACCCCAATACAATGCAATTCCCAGAAAAATACGCCTCACGAATGAGCTGAACACCAACAATGATTCGGTTACTCACTGAAAAGACAGAACTTAAGAAATAATTGCTTGTTTACTGCGGTAAAACAGGTAGGATAGATCGCCATGCAACAGGATGAGTCTAAGTTTGATTACGAAGGCCGTAGGTGTGATCAAACGCGAAGACTCAGACTATTGCATGGCGATCTATCCTACCTGTTTTACCGCAGTAAACAAGCGATTATTTCTATTCTACTATACTGCAAACGACAGAATTCTGGAGTTTATCCCCGCAAAGGAATATATTTTCATGCCCATCAATTAATCGAAGCAGAGAACACCTGCAAGTCGCGTGCCCGAAATCGACACACAGGGGACGAGTCCACCATACGGCAGCTAGGGGCATGCTAAAACGCTTTTAATGTTCAAAATGACGAACTTAACAATGTTAACAATTGCCAATAAATTTTAGGACTCTTGAATAGATTGAGCTTGAATTTTTGAATAGATTATTGTTGACCCGGTGTGACGTGGTCCCTCAGATATGAGTGTGCGCTTGATATGCTTTTACCCAGCCCGGACACTAACATCTGAAAAGGGTCACTTGGATATCAGAGCCCGCCTAGTTAAAGCATAGAGGACCGGACACTGGTCTCTGGGGACCACAGTTTTTTCTATCACACCCCTACGGTACTTCATTTACAATGGTCATATCGCAGTACACGGATTAGCCTATCCCCTTCCGGGTGAGTTCAGCTGGGCACGTGAGGCAAATCATGACGTCAAATTATCCGCACCGAACCGACGTCTATTGAAATAAGATGCCACATGGGCTTCCTTCCTTATATGTAATAATGTCATGGGGTGTGGTAGAATATATAATATTCGTGTTGGCATATATTGGGGTCGTTATAACTGTCAAAAAATATACAAGTTATCCAAGGAAATCACAAAACTTAATATTTTGGAGGTGTTCGGTTTGATTTTTTTTCCTTAGTGTGTTGCGTTTATAAACAGAAAATATAATTTCGTCTCGTTTATTTTAAAAGTTATTAGCTTGAGTGAGAAAATACTGAATTTTCATATTCTCAATTATCACCTATAGAGATTTGTCAAAAAAATATTACGAGTATTAGAAAATAAGCATTTGTTTGTTTTTACAATTTATGTCGATATTCTTGAAGGGAATTCCTGATAAAATCATGTAAATTTTAAATTCCTCGAACTTTCTATATATATTCTATTATGTTGATGATTTGGAACTGACCTGAACAAGTAAAGAGGATTAATCAGTTGAATAGCGCATACTGAGAACCTTTCATATTCTTGGACTGTGTCAATCATGAAAAAGCTCCGTGAAATTACTATGGATTTGCCTCCGAGAGGTTTATAAAGCACAGTTTCGGAGGGTCTGCATCTTCATATCAATTTGAGGACCATTCTTTCGGCTTTCCAATACCACAAGTTTTGTACGAATCGGTTCACAAGAAGTCATTATTTTGAAAATAAATCGACGGATATTTTTTCCCCGTGTCTCTTTCTCCACATTTCAGACTGTGAAATTTGAGCCGTAAAACTCATACTTCTGTTTCAATGGAGATTTCTCTATCATCCGGTTCATCAAAAATTTCAAAATTTGGCAGCAGTAATCCCTAATCTCTCACCTTTTTGGTTCACCTATAATATTTTTTAAACAGTTGTAATCCTGCAACGCTTGTACCCACTGAGAAATTCTTGCCAAGATGATCCCTGCTCGAAAGCAGACGACACATCGATGTTTACATTAAACAGTGCTTTCAAAATGAATTATATTACCCACACCTATACCTCACATTCTATTATATTTCCTTCAATAAAATTGGTCATGAATTATGTTTTTAAGCC
This sequence comes from Hanleya hanleyi, assembly GCA_036873755.1. Taxonomy (NCBI): domain Eukaryota; kingdom Metazoa; phylum Mollusca; class Polyplacophora; order Lepidopleurida; family Hanleyidae; genus Hanleya; species Hanleya hanleyi. The sequence continues at coordinate 18,366 of JAVTVY010026241.1, read as the reverse complement.
CCCGAAGATTATGCGATGTTTTTCTGGCACTGGCCGTCAGCCATTTTGTGAACTTTATTATGGCACGGGAGTGTAGCACTGAGTCGATGATAGCAAGACCTATCTTTCGAGATTTAGCTGGGCACTTTTGCCATCGTTAATGAGAACGGTTGGGGTTAACCACAATTGCCCGGGGTTGTTTGAATGGAAAAAGATGCCGGCGTACTGACAAGAAGTAATATGACCTCTCAGAAAAATATAATTATTGCATACTTCTCAAAATATCACAAGAACCAAAACTTATCCCTATGATGATTTGTATTCCAGCCACGATTGTATTGTAGATGTTCATGTGGATATGTTGAATGGCATGACCACACGGCCCTATCCGAGGAGCCATATTTTGTTCTGACCTCACCCGTTCCAAGTATCGTTGCAGCAGTGAATCAAAAGTATTTTCCCTTCCGTGAACCAGATTCCTCGTCTAACCATTTAAATATGTTTCATCCACGGAAGTCGACATGTTGCTCAACGAAAAAGAGCCATTCTAATGGAACTGGCTCATGAAAATGGTCGTGGCATGTTGTGTTTTGAATGGAAATCTAAGAAATATATTGACATGTTTCTGAGAACCAGCTTAATTTTGTTGTTATTTTTCTTGTATATTTATATGCGTCGTGGTTTTTCCGAAATACGCTAAAATGTTTCTGAGGTATACCATTGAAAGAGCCGTTACGACTGACCATCTCCATGTGCCAATTACTATTTTGTTCATGGGACCAGTATGAGATTATAATATTTCTTCGTTCTCATACGAGAATTTTTTTCTGATGCAACCATTTGCGGACGGTTCGACGCTAAACTTGAACTATACGCTTATGGTTTATTTATTTACAGTATCATTTACCACATGGAGTTCACGTCAGTGTCTCATGGGGGCTCAACTCCATACCAAATGGCCATTATTGTACTCTGTCAAGGTATAAAACTGTCACGGTATCAAACTGGCTGTCACCATATCAGTGAAATAACCTTGAGTGTGAAATTAAACCAAATCCCCCGGTCATCCTATCATCTGTCAAGGTATATCATATCTATTGTTTTGGGGATCGATTGATCAAGTGCTACTCATCTTGGAAAAAGGTAGCACAATATGTCATCGAGGAGTATAATCGAGGAATAGAATAATACTGTGATAGGCTCTTAACCCCATCCCATCCTTTGGTTGACGCTTGATATACATTCAACCATATGACTATAATGCCACCGAATGTAGAAATGGGCTCCGAATATTGTAAACCTGGGTTTTGTTCCGTTTTGCCATGCAACGCTCTGAGAAGGGATTATTGATTATTCTGGAATCTTTAGACTACACACATACACACACCGATATCATCGTTTGAGCATGAAATACCATTACCTTTATCCTAATTTTCTGGTTTCCATTATTTAGAAATTAGCAGTAAACTCTGGGATTGAGCACGTATCCTTGAAATTGGTTTGTATCTATGAAACGCCAGAAATCCGAGAGAAAAATAATCGTAGAAAATTTAAGCAAATTGAAGTATTTTCCAATAGATAAAATCAAATTATTTCCGACACTATGTCTGTGTTAATGCTGTTTTATCGAAACAGCAGCCATCAGATCCCACATCCGATATTCAGACGTCGTCCATAAAATAATTTCCGCATCAATAATCGAAGGTCCTCTTTCATATGACAGTTAGCAACAATTCCATATGTTTATGAAATAAAAAGAATAAAAACACAAGAAATATCCTAACGAAATAAAAAAAATGAAGAAAAGATGAGAATTGCGAAGTAGAATTTTCTCGTTCATATCCGCAGATCGATCGTAAAGGAAGTTCTGATATATTGTCCCGGTGGTTTATCTAACACTTTTCGTTTGATGGTATACATACATGAATACATAGATCATAGTTGTATTTGTTTCCCTGCGTAGATTTCGTGCATAAAACTATTTGTCTGACAGCAAGTTTTAATGTATAATGAGAGTCTGATAGGACGTCTGGGAGTAGCGTCAGAGCCGACAGATAGCGATGGTGTTATTCCACGTCTTGACTTTCAACAATAAACAATTCCATCGTGTAACGACGAGACAGTCCATTAATTAAACTTATATGCTCAACGTAGCGTACATATTCGTGACATAAGCAAATCACCTGAGAGACTATGGAAGTCGGATAAGGCCATTTCGCTCCTGTCGCATTAATCAGAACTATCAAGGGAGCGATAGCGAGATGTGAACGGGAAGAATGAGGTTGTATCGCTCTTTGGCTCCAGTAAATCTTGTTTGTTCCCTAAGATAGTCCGTTTACTTCCACGCCTTCGTTTCTCGTATCGATCTTTGGCTTTGACACATGCCTCTTTCGATCCCCCGAATCGCTCTTTCAGTTCTTCATATCGCTTTTTCGTAGGATAGTTCTGAGTCTTAGCCAAGATTTCAGTGTGATCATTGTTCATCTGAATGACATTGTGGTCTTAATGTTGTAAGATCTCCAGTGTTAAGTTTTTCGACACCTGATCAGCTTTCGCTCAACTAAATTACAATAAACTTACCAAAATGAATTATATATTCATATGAATTAAAATGCAGTGAACATTTTGTTCTTTTGAACACATCGTAATCTCAGAAGTATCGCATATTACCGCATATTCATGCCTGGTGCGAGACTGAAGGGCTGGTTCACGCACATGCGGGGGGTTTTTCACGAGAGCCAGCAATGCCAGGGCATTTTGTCAGAGTGCCGGTTCAACAGTTCAAGAAATTTGCACAATAAATATTGTTAGCATAATATTAGCACTTTAACCTTTCCGAGATTGCGGCGTTGCCTGCTCTCGTGAAAACCCGTATGTGCGTGAACATGCGCTTCAGGCTCGCGCTTGGCATGAATATGCTGTAAAATGCGTTACTTCTGGGATTACGGTGTGGCTTATAGTGGTAGTCTTATACAATTGAATTATTTGAACTCGAATTGAGCGGGTTGTGAAACTTTAGCCTTCAAATATCTTTGCTGAAAATTTCTAAAGCATTCAGTAAAACTATTTGAACAGATTCCTATAATATGTTTTTCAAACAGAAATAAGCGTTTCTCATTTTGTTTTTAATTTCGTCGGAGAAATAATTCTATGATAGTTCAAAGTACAAGAATTCGACAGAGAAAAAAACACGAGAACCTTTAAAAAAATGAGGCGCGTTTATTTCTTCCTACATCTGTGCAGCTTTGTGTCCAAATTTCACGACTTTATGCTCAGTAACATAGGAGTTATTAAAAGGTCAATCTGAAAAAAAAGTCGTTGAAAAAAAACCCGGAGAAAACGAGCAAATACTACCGGAAAGGTATTTAATTGATCAAACAATCACCACCATGTTAAATAAACACGTCTGGCTCACCTGCGGTGCTTGCCGACTACTCCAGTGTTTAATGGGTATCTGTAGACATCTTGTCTGACATTTAATAATATATATATATTTTTGTGGGGTATAACGGGATATTTTTTATTCACTTTTTTCACAAACGTATCGAGTTGATTAAGAATTTTAAATTGGGTGAAAATAACAATTTTGGAAACTTGTTATGGAACCTGAACCCTTAAACTTAGCTATTGTGAAATGGATACCACTGATTAACTTGGCAAAATATCCACATCCGATCTATATCCACAATTATGGTTATGAAGCATGTATTTTTTTAACTAAAAGACAACATGATCTGTGATGCTCTTGCAGTCTCAAAGGAAAACGAATAGCCTGATTGGCTCTGTGGGCAACGTCACTACAAATAAATCTACGCTTCTTTGTTGCTCACGTTTGATTTGAATTGTTGGTTGTCAGTGACATTGACCCTTGGAATTTGACCCCAATCACGGTACCCAACACTCGCTTCCCATTAATGCATCCACATGATTTTTGGTCCTCAACGACCTTGACACTTGACGTTTCGACTTCAGTAGGTTTCTTATTTACATAGGCTTCAGATATTTCTGAAGTAGTTTATCACTGTCCGTATCGTTGCATTTGAGTAATAATACAATGTTTTCAATAATTTCCTGCATTTGGGGCACAGTGGCGTTACTCATTCACTGTTGGTATCAATTTTTTTCCAGTTTGAATGATTTTCTGATTTTTTTTTTGCTAATCATCTTGATCTTTGACCTCAATTTTGATTCGTCTTATTTCTGCTCACGAAAATTGCGATGATATTTCTTGATTTTAGGTCACAGTGACCTTTGACCTATTGATCTCATTTTGGCGCGCGCCGTCTGGATGCTCAAATAACTATTCTGGGGAAATTTGTTTATTAACCTAATGAACTAAAACAAGGTCTGGATAATAGCTAACGTAGCGCAAAAATCCATTCTGATAAATGAAAAAACTTGCAACGGGCATACACAGGTGATGATACCGTCGGAGTTGGCCTGTACTTGATGATTTAAACCTGTAACTTCACACTTCATCAGTTCCTTTAAAGCTATCTTTTCTCCAGTCGATTTAGCTGTATTATTTATAATACGTCACGATAGGAGATAGGAGACCGGTAGTGAATCTTGAGTCTTTATGAATCTCTATTCTATCGAATACCATCTTGAATGGACTAATTAGACAGTTATCCTGTCAAATGGGAGCAGAAAACTGAGTCGCTTAACGACTCATTTCAGAGACAGACAATTCGGGTGATTTTGAATGTTAGTCTATAAGCCGAATGTCACAGTTCTTGTCTGCTCCAAATTCAAGCTAACGACGTTGTTTGGTGTCGATAGCTGAGACGACAGGATGTGATCTACATTTATCGCCGTCTTGATCAGAGGAAACTATTCTATTTAATGTGGTAGGGATAATTAGGTACATTCAGTAGCCCAATTTGCTCAGTTTCCTGTTCACATCTGGCAGACTAATGGTCTAATTATTCCAGGTGATGTGATACTCGGTCAGATAGAGATTCATAAACAATCAAGTTTACAATCTCTCATCTTGCCGTGTTACATAAATAATGCAGTTAAATCGGTTGGACGGAAGATGCAGATGAACAAGTTCAAAGGGAGTGAATGAAGTGTGCAACTACAGGTGTAAATCTAGCTCGAGTTTCTCCTCGCTCTCTTCCACCACGACGGACGGTTTTTGATCGATATGGCGTGGATAGGTCAAGAGATTTATCCCCCAATAATGTCGTTTCGGGATACATAGATCCCTTACTTGGAATCAAGCAAGCAAGGATGTAACCGACTAACTATAGGATCGTGATATCCATTTTAAATCGTGACATTTTCCTGACAAAAATGATTAGCACCATGTAATCATTGTGATTTTATCCTCTCTAGAACAGCGATAAAAAGAATCGGTTCGTAGTTTCCTTTCTTAATCTAGTTAATACAAATCGTGTAATCGCAATTCAATCTTTTTTTTGTTGATTGAATGTGGTAAATGTGGACGAAAAAGGTCTTTATTATACCAAATTTGATAAAATATAATATCAACTTGGCTTGCTAGTCTACTATAGTCTCTTACCTTCTTTTCCCAAGGATCCTGTTTCCCATGTCTTGAACGCACTCGAATTCCGGATATGTGAGCATTCGGTCCCCATTAGTGTCACACAAGTCGTAAATCTGACTCAACGCCAAATCCATCATGGCGTACCTCTTCACGTAACCACTGCAATAGCAATAGTTACAAATTGTATTGTTTTCGCTTTTGCGTTGCATTCGCATATTTCATCAAAGAAAAACTGAAAATGTAAAATATAGATGATAGGATATAGTACAGGGTATATCCTTTTCGGAATGGTGAGATATGAAGTCGAAATTCCGAAATAGCATTTGCGGATAACTGTCTAGACACTTCGTCAAGAGTCTCTCGAAATTTAAAAATAACACTTCTTACCATGACCCCACGCTCTTTCGTAGGATATAATTAATTACTTTCATTCTCTTAGGCTATCCGCGGTATGTGAAATGATATGAGGATGTAATATTTTTGTTGATCAGTCCACTTACCCCTTGTACCCTGCAAGGTTTACTGTGTAGGCACTTCCCAGGCACAACAGCAACAAAACCAAGTTCAATGATGAAGGCTTCCGTATTCTCGTCAGCAGTGATTCCATTTTGGGTGATGAAAAGAGAGGAACTGAAAAATATACAAGAAACGAATATTATGTGTATGCAATGATAGATTATATGCTATAACATTTTAGACAAATCGGTCAGTATAAAATAAACGGTGCTTCAAAGATTTTTCAAATAGATGGATGGTCCTGACAGAGTTGGATGGGGCGAGACCGGGAAAGGGGCGGGAGAGTGTACCATGGTGTTGGTGTAAAAAAAAATGCTTATTGCTAGCAAACATTAAGAAAGCGATACAATTTCGTACAACATCGTAATGATGAAAAAGAGCGCGCTGTTCTAAATTTTTAATCTGCACGTCAATTACTTTTTTCAGAAAATTTTCAGCAAAGTTATCTCTTGTAATTAAATCAAACCAAGGATCACCAGCCTTGAATCAGGCCCGGGGGGCGAGGGGGCATTATGGCCCCCTAAAAAAATTTCTGCACTATCTCCGGAACGAGAAAAATTAACAGCTGACACTCCGTGAATTTGTAGTTTATCATATTGGGGTAATTTTGAGCCTATCTACATCATGGGTAAATTCAAGATAGCGGTCAAGTGAGTTACCAGAAAAGTGATGTTTTCGTCCTATTTTTTTTTTCTTTTTAAATTTCTGCTTTTCCGCGAAGAAAAGTGGGCAAAAACTATTTTATTTCACACCAGATTAATATTTAGCAATTTGTCATGCAGTTTTTGCGGATAATTTACATAAATAAAAAAATTCGAAAAATCTGAACGAAAGATCGACCAAAACATGCCTTTTTGAAAATGACGTCTCTTTTATGGATGGTCCTTGATTAACGTAACGCGCTTAGAGTGTAACGTCATCTAAGCGACCATCTTGGATTATTTTACATTTTCTGGTAGCGCTTGACCCAATGGTATAGTATGATACGTTTCAGCTCCCTAGCTCAGGGGATAAGATAAATAATTAGGGGGAGCCGAAATGGCTCCCCAGGCCTGGACAGGTCCCAAAAAGCCCAGGCCAGATAGGGTTAAATCTGTACCTGTGTTGGCAATTGATTGTTTCGTTTTAGAGACATGACATACTAAAATAACGCACTGGTATATCATTGTCTTGGATAGACCGCTTAACGGCATCGCTTTTTGAGAGACTTTGGCCAGAAACTTTGGCCTTATTTTCCCTGCAATGGTATTCAGAGCATATCTTCTTTAAATGTCAATGTACTCTCAACAATACAACCACTGCAAGGACAAAACCTTTTTCATCAAACAAAATTTGTCGTAATTAATTTTGGGGGGAATGATATTATTAGTAGTTCTTCTTGAATATCAGATGTTACCAGGACTCTGAAATGGGGCACTGTGACGCCGTAATCATACCGTCTTTACGCGTGAATTCTCGCGGGATATCGGAGTTACGCTGCCCAAAATCTCATTTATATTTTTCCATCTTCTATTTTCGGTGAAAGAATGTGGTAGAATATTGATGGTTTAGTTCGGTGATACGAAACCCGACTTGTGATTAAATTTGCGCCAAAAACACGTTCAATTATTCGACTGAGTGAAGATCCCGGTGGTATAGATTGTGCCAAATTGTACCAGATATATTTTTATCTGTATTCGTCGCATCAAGAAGCCAACATTCTTCTGGGTATAATTTTATTATGTTTGTCACTTGTGTACAATAGATAAGTGTGTGCCCGGAATATCAAGCTAAATATCTAAACAAAACTGCTATGAAAAATCAACGTGAGTCGCCATTATCCTTGGGAATTATGAAGAGTAAGAGACGTATAGAGACTCGTGAAAATGATATATGATGTTTACACACGAAAACTCCCTTGTGTGTGTGAATGTAATGGGGTCGGCTTTTTTTCGATCCAAAACTTGCCAAATGATATTTTTCTTGCAGTACTGAAATATCAGCCTCGAAAAAGTTGTCATCTTTCATTTGCGTAATAGTGGATTGATCAATATAGGCTTCCTGACCTATTTTGGTATATTTGAGGCATTTATATTTCCAATCGTAGCAGAAATATGACACCTCAAACCAAAAATTTTCTTTCTTCTTTCACATGATTAAACTTCATAATAGATTAAGTGAAATTGAATTTTGGTTTGATGTGTCACATTTTTTTTGTACCAGAGAAAATCCTCCCTATGAATAGCAAAATAGGCAAGAAGTACATTTTGATCAAACATAAATCCACTTCTATACATCGGAAGATCGTAATTTGATCGAGGCTGATATTTGCTAGGGTGAAGGGAGATTGAACTTCCAATTACCGGTTCTCAATGAAATTCGAGTTTAGGATCAGCATTTCCCTTGAACCTCAGCACCCCGCAGCCTTGATTAACGTAACGTGTCAGGAATTTACATAATTGTTTGAACATCAGTAAAACACCGAATTCCTTCTGTGGTTAAAACAATATAAGATATAGTTAAACTATTGTAAATTGCTGTTATTCTGTATCATGGTACACAATAGTGGTTGTTGAGGCGTTTACTCCATCAGACGTCCACGATGCTTATCCATTAACATCAGATGAGTTATTTGAGCTGATTTGTCATCACAGCTCCCGAGCTAGCGTATCTAATTCCGCTTAAGCCGGTGCTAGGGGCCGTGTGGATACTTCATTGTCTCCACATGAACAGCTGCAATAAAAGCGCGGCTGAGATACTACGGCTACATCCGAGAATCCACCGAATTCTCGGGTCTGAATGTTAGGTATCGACGAATGCTTTCCTGTATAGTCATATGGTTACTTTTTAGTCGCCAGACGTCGTCAATTTTCCCCATCTTTTGCATATCGCTTCAATTTACTACAGTAGACCATGCTAGACGGGAACTTAACTATGTCGCACGAATGGGTTTGTTTTTGCGTATTTACCACAGTGGTTTATTATAGCATTTCTACTATAACATTTTTATTATTATAGTAGTAGTAAAAAAACTAGTATTTTACTATAATATTTATACCATATAATTAGTGTAGTATTTGAATACGGTATGCCAAAGTTTTTGAAATAGTAATTCTACCATAGTATATTTCGCATTAGTCTACTGAGGTATGCCATATACTGTAAAGGCGATATTATAGTATTTTCCTATACTATAGTACTTTTACTATAATATACCATCGTACTTATTCATAAGAATACAACGGCAAGAGATATTAATCGTTGCGCTAATTTATATAGTCGCATAATTTCGACTGCTGAAATGTGGATTATAGAATTCTAAACCAGAGACCCTTCGCACCTTGGATGTTGAGTGAGGGATCATGCGCAAGTGAAATCCAAAAGTTTCCACATGGAATAGTTACGAAACATAAGTTACTTCCAGTTCCTCATTCCGCTATGTTCAAGAAAAGCTCAAGTGATGAACAATGGGTATAATCGTCTAAGCTAAATCCTGTTTGATAACGCCCCTTCCAGATGCTTCAGACTTTGCGTCCCCAAATTTATTAGTATTCAAGAAAATATTAATATTACTTTTGATATGAGGATCGATATGATACCTGTACCTATGTTCTCCGCTATTTGTCTGCTCAAATGATCTGCCAGAAAAAATAATACTTGAACTCTATGCTGTGTATACTGTTGTGGCACACTGTCACAAGGATTTGGTCAGTGACCAAACGTTTTGTAGTAGCCCTACACTTTCTATGGTAAAATGCCTCTGTCGTTGTCATTTGACTAGGTATTCCATGGCTAGAGGTCCAAATACTAGTTCACATGCACAGGGTACGACAATAACAGATGCAGTGTTCTCCGCATTTCTGTATACACTGTCAATAAAAGTGTGCAAATCCTGAACACTGAATTGCACACTAGTTTGTAACACCTTTCAAACATGTAAAAGTGTTCAAGTACGAAAACTAGTATGCAAAGAGATTTACTTAAAATATGTCACTGAAGTGTTATCAAGCTCATCAAATAGATCGTCCTCAATAAACACAACGAAATAGGTTGTCCACAATATCGCCGAGTGCTGAATATTGGAACTCTGAAAAATTAGTGTTCATTCTGAAGTGTGCACTTTTGAACACTTTTACGCATAATAGAACACTTTTACATGTTCATGCGGACGCTAGTGTTCCAAAAGTGTTACAGAATATGTGTTCAATTGTGAACATTGGTGTTCAAACATGATGATCATTTCTGAACGCGCGTGTTCATACCTGTTCTCTAGTGTTCGGATATGAACGTTAAGTGTTCAGTTTTTAACACGATATGGTGTCCTGATTTGGACATCAATATGAACGTTAGTGTTCAATGCCGTCCAACCCCATATTTCGATTGTTGAGATACTTAGCGTTGTGAAATTTTTGGTACCTTTTTCTTTTCATTATTGTTCAAAATGGACCAGTTGATTAATTCCACATCATTATTTCAACTTATTCCAGTAACCGCTAAAATTAGCCAGGGATGAACGCTTTTACGCGTTCAATAAGTGTTACAGATTTATTCTGACAGTGTATTTGTTGGCTAATGTGTATTAAGCTTCAAAAACATCTTCCTGCCATTAACAAGGTGAAAATGCATTCTGATTCTCAACCGAGAACTGAACCAACCAAATGTGGTATCAATTAGAACCATCATGATCACAACCACATCGAACCGTTGTTGCTTCCATGTTTCTTCCACAGAGTGAAGTGGGACATGCGGAAAGAACGAATCCTCCCAAGTGTAAGTGTGTGTGTGTGTGTGTGTGCGCGCGCGCGCGCGCGTGTGTGTGTGTGTGCGTATGTATTTTGTGGCAAACGAGGACATTCAGATGTATACACACCTTCGAAACGAGGACATGCCGCCAATCGAGGACGTCCTCGGTTGGGATTCACTGTTAAAACGTTTAAATCGTCGATTTCAAACTGCCCTCTGGTGGAATTTTTCATTAATTTGTCAGACCTCTCTTGATCGGTTTAAATCGGATTGGTGTGTGTCGGAGTGTATATCGGTTGTCCCCCTTGTTACACACACAGTTGTACCGGTCCTCGGTCACACGTTGTTGATCGGGTCAAAGATGGCCGATTGCCGTGGTGCTGGCGGGAGGTTGCTTCGGGAATTCAAATGCGCAGAAGAGGTAAATGGCTAGATTACATAGTTATGTACTGATAACTGCATTTTGGAGATAATAATTCAATGTTTGTTGATATGTGATAGTCCACTGTCTTCTTTTGAACTTCATTTTCAACGTTACACAATACACCGGCGAGTGAACGTGTCCTCTTTTGACACGACAAACTTTGACTGTGTAGCCGCTTTTGGTGGTGACCCAAAAATCGACAAATTATGCCCGATATATTGATCACCCTGGTGGTTTTGATCACTTGTACAATGTATTGTTTAGATGTACCACAGTATTATATAGGCAACTGTGGAGATGCAGTTTACGTAGCTCTTTTTCTGTTAATCGGCTAAGGAGTCTATTTTTTATTTTTGGTTGTTGTTGCTGCCCCCTTACCCTAAATTTACCTATCACAGCCAGAGTTTCTGGGTTAGCTCCTCCAACAAAGCGATTATGTTGATCTCAACAAGTTCAACAACAACAACAGTAGTAAGTCAGGATCAAGTGTGCTGTTTTTTAGGCCTATACCTATAGGCCATGGAGAATAATACATCCCAGTGTTTCTGATTTTAAAGAGTGAAGGTACCGTATAATTTTACGTCTAACGAGGACCTTCAACTGTTCAATACCAAAAACAACTCAGACACACTGTCAAACGAGGATGTTCTTGTTTGGCAAATGTCGTTCTGGGTCGGAGCGAACAATGTGCAAATTTCTGATTTTGATTATGCATGCAAGAATCTACTATCCAATGTAGATTCAATTCAATCCACTTTATTGCGTATAGTTACATACCACAACAAGAGCATTCACATGTAGCCACAGACATAACAATCAAGATATATGACACATTATACAGAAAATAATAAACAGGCAAAGAGCAAATAAAATAAACTGAATGCTGCAATATTCTTTATAATTCCTATCTGCAACGTTTTGGTGAAAATATCAGCTGATACTTTTTTTTGTGTAATTTTCTTTCAAAGTTTGAATAAATACATCCAAAATTAAAGAAATTTGTCAATACTGAGCTGGTTATTTTCTGGCCACCATGATGTTTTCTCAACGTTACAGTACAAGCTTACGGCCTGGCCACACAGCGCAGAGAGTTAAAAAAACATGGCAGGTATTGGCGACTTAATCTGATTTTGCTTATATATAGTTGAAACGTGGACAGAAAGTTACACAAAATAGGTTAAGATGATTGATGTGCTCAATGAAATGTAATTGTATCAGCTGATATTTTGACCAAAATATCGTGGATAGGAAGGGTGTTACAGACAGTAGATTCTTTTATTGTCAGAATTGACCCAGCAGGCACTCGACATTGATTCAACGCAGAAAGGAGATGTTCGGTTTGACCGTATTTTTTTCCTTAGTGTGTTGCGTTCATAAACCGAAAATATAATTTCCTCTCGTTTACTTTCAAAGTTATTAGCTTGAGAGAGAAAATACTGAATTTTCATATTCTCAATTTTCACCGAGAATAGATTTGTCAAAAAAATATTACGAGTATTAGAAAATAAGCATTTGTTTGTTTTTGCAATTTTTGGCGATATTCTTGAAGGGAATTCCATTCATATATAAAATATGACACCTTTAACCAAAACGAATCTTACATATCGAAATGCGGTGGATTTGATCCAAAATGATACTGAAGAATCGTTCTGGTTAAAGGTGTCATATTTTCATGATATTGAAATATGCCAAAACGCTTGTAATGTTCTGAAAGGGTGTGGTTCACCGCCATTCGGCACATGATTCCTCATTTTGATAATTGTAACAGCTGCTTGGCCGAATGGTTACAGTGTCAGACTACAGATTGAAAGTAAATCAACATTTTGGTTCGAATCCCCAAATACCCGAAAAAAAAATTTCCCATTTTTTTCTTTTTCTCTCATCTTCATCATTTTGGACTTTAAAGTGAAATAAAGACAGCGAACCCATAACGCACATAATCCCTTATTTTATTATAATTCGTCAATAGAATTGCACACTAGCAACACCACACACAGTCAGTATTTGAATATTCTGACGATCCAGCAGAGCAAAAAATTAATTGTTAAACATATATAATTTCGTCTTAGGGCAGCGGAAAGTTGTAACTATGAATTGAAAAGTTATAAGGTTAAACTTGTCTTATATCAAGGCCTTTATTAAGAAAATGACCCTCAACAAGTGGTGACGCTTGCTTTCCCAATTAATTATGCATGTGCCAATATGTGCCAATGGTAACCGTATGAGAATATGAACCAGAATTTCCCATCTGACTGGCCTCGCCTCTGACAAAGAGTTGGGGAATACCTGAGCATTACGTCACAATTTACCGGCCGGCTCGAAGCGAGACAATAGAGCAGCAGAGAGCGGCTCTGAAGGGAAAAATATCCATCTAAAGCGAACACCTCCTTTGTTAGAAATTAAGTCCCAACGTCGATTTAACATGCATACAATGTAGATACAACGTGTGACATTGGGTGGATATAACAGATTGGTGTCACTGTTCAAAAAGTTTCAATATCTCGGAGATAACAAATCACAGTAAGCGGAAAATTTACACACATATTATAATTCAGGCTAAGTATATGCAAACCTGGTACTTGAATGAAAATATGAGTAAAAACATTGTTATCGTAACTTTTGTATAAATTTTTTGCACACAAGATACCACTTAGATACCTCCAAATTTGTGTTAGAAAGCAGGATATTTAAAAGCTCTTGTAAGCATAGATCTGTTGGTACCTAGTTCAGATGAACAAATATTGCTCATATGACTTGCTAACAATCAATTTGCACATAGTTGATGTGAAGTAGGCCTACATGCAGTTTATCCTCAAAACTGGATATTTTGAGTGAGCTTACATGCATAACCAATCTCAGTAAACTCAGATATATTATCACGGAATATTATATCTGACTGCATCTAGTGCGAATTTGAAACTACATTTGTTAGCCAATCAGGTGGCTAGCTTGGTACAGTTTCATCATGGTTTACCTGGATTGATGTATAACGACAAACAGGATACTGGTATTCTTGGTTAATGTAGCTCTCTAGTCATGTTAATGGTATTGAATCGGAGTTTTGAAAAAATTGACCACCAAAATTAAGATCTTCTGCACGGAAAATTTCACAACATGGGTTTTCAGCCATCTTTTTATTCAAATATTCACCGGTTTATCATGTTCAGCATATTATTGCTCTAGGAAACCTAAATAACGTGTGTGTTAAGTTCATCTTTCTGTGATTTGCTATCTCAAAGCCATTGAAAACTTTTTTTACAGTGACATCAATTTGTTACAACAACATTACACTAGCAAACCCTTAATGATTAGTTGATTGGCAGACGATATTTATAGCATAACACAGACTGTGGTATACTATGGTCTGAAGCAGTTTGGATCGTTGTTTCATACATGCAGACTTGGATTATATCTTCAATCTCGAAACCCAGATGCATCACATCCCCTCATAAACAACCTACATGTAATGCAGGAGTCAAGCGAAGCCCCTGTTTGCGAAAATGTAGCGGTTTGATGCTAAATCTGATCCAATTATTTTTAGTATTTTAGGACATTTTCTTGATAAAACAGACGGACCCATCCAGCATGGATGGGTCCGTCCCGTGGGGATTTGTGAACTAGCGCCCTCAGAAAAAGCACCAAATCGCCAGAAATAATGCGAGCCGCCTAAACAACTCGACCACCTCAGCTTTCTCAGAAGAGGAAGTTCGGAGAGTTGGATCTTGATTGCGTACACCCATTTCCCTTCTGATAGACAATGTTTGTATCCCCACTGGACTGACCCATCCAGCACTACATGTAGATTCATTTTATGCCTTTAAGAACATGTCATCCTAAAAATAATCGGATTAAGATTAAGATTTAAGTTCAAATCCTCAGGGGACTGACCCACTCAGCGTCTGTGTCTGTGCTTTACCAAGAAAAATGTCATCCTAAAAATAATTGGATTAATATGTTACACACTTTTTAGGCATTAGTATATATATTATATATCTGAATTAAGTCAGGCTTTAGGTAACAACTATGGAGTACTTTTCTAATGTTACAGAGAGACAAAAGAGACTCCTGTAACCTGCAATATTGGTTTACATGGTATCAGTGCTGCCAGTTTAATCGTTCATGTATTCCTCCACTTTGATTGGTTGATGCAGATGAAAACATACTAGAATAACTGGGATTACCCGCCCAAGTATCTGGAGTTAGCGTTTTTCGTGGCCATAATCGAAATAGTTTGATAAAAAAAAAAGTGAAGGGCACTGCAGTAGTGACAAAAATAGTGAAATTATTGATGAATATTTTTATGCTCATAGTATGAGTACATGTGGATAGTTCTGTACATACATATTCGGGGATGTTAATCTGTGATGCAATCAGAGTTATACCAGAAACATGGTACAGAAGAAAACCTGATTTTGTTTGTCCGTCCGTCCAATCGTCTGTCGGTTAGCATTTGTTGTCAGCGCAATACCTGTATTCGCTAGTTCCTCTTTACAGATCGGTACCAACAAAGACCAAACTTTGAGTGTATTTTACCCGTGGGTCAAGTGTGAACCATATTTGTTTTCATGTAAATAGGTCAAGGTTCGCGGTCACATTTGACGGAAAAATCAGGAAATAATTCAACTTTGAATATATTCTTACCCATGGGGCAATGAGGAACCCCAATCACCGACGAGATCGGTTATATAAAGTTGTTCTTCTCCCTTCTCCCTCCTCTGATGAAACTAATCAAATTGTTCAAGTTTGTTACATTTTCTTCACGCCACCAAGGCTCAGCTACATGTACTTGATGAATTCGGCCTGGTACTGCTTTTTACCCCTCGTCATGTACATCTGTCCGTCTGTCCGTCCGTCCGTCACACCTTTCTCGTTTCCAAGATATCTTCAGAACGACTTACTCTAGGCACACCAAACTTGCAGTGCACATCCGTATGCGCGTGACGCAGAACCCTATTGAATCTGGACCTGATTGATTGGAAACTTTGGCGGCCGTCTTTAATTTATGCGAAACCATCACAGCTTTCTCGTTACCAAGATATCTTTAGAACGACTTACCCTAGGCACACCAAACTTACACTGCACATCCATATGCTCATGACCCAGAACCCTATTGAATCTGGACCTGATTGGTTGGAAACTTTGGCGGCCATATTTAATTTATGCGAAATCATTAATCTTGTGTATCTTAGGTACCATTTCACTGTTCCGTGTGTGAACTTGGTATAGATCATCGATGCATCAAGAAACTTCAAAGGAATGACCAAACCAGTTTCCCTGATTCGGTGGAAACCTTGGCGGCCATCTTTAATTTATGCAAAATCTTTAATGATATATATCTTTGATACCATTCAAGTGTTCTATACGAAACTTGGTATACAGCATCGATGTATCAAGAGACCTGCAATGTATAACCACATCAGTTCCTCTGAGTGGCAGGAAGGATGGGCGGCCATCTTTAATTTATGCGAAATCATTAATGATCTCTGTTTATGTCTTAAAACGACACCCGTTGTTACTTAATGCCACTTTTCCTCCATTTGGAGATCCACTGCAAACAAATTAACTCCCCTTAACGGTCCCCTGGATCGTCCGCTAGGTGGCGTGCTCTTCGCGCATGTCCCATTCTCTTTTTCTTTTGCAGTCTAGCTAGCTAGACCTGTTTTGAAAGAGCTCCGTTGTAAACAAAGTGTTTGGCTTATATAGACGCACCCTAGGGTTTTTTTTTTGGTATTGTAAGTCAATCATGGCTAACGTAGTCACCCAAACTATTAAGAATAGTAAAAGATGTGAATCTTGTCGTCAATTTTGGCCCGTAAAAGACTCACATACAACTTGTTTTAAATGCAGAGCACAGGTATGTTACAGAGAGACGACCTGTGCTGAGTGCATCGACTGGGACGACGTGACCTGGGCGAGCTATGCTTTAGCTAGGCGTAGCATTCTGCTGAGAGCTGCCGGCCTCGATTCGAAGAAAGGACCTACAGAAAGAGCTCATGCTAATCAGGCCCTATTCGACGATCTTGCATGGAATCAAGACATGGACATTACCAACTTGACGAGTCCGGTCATACAGCCCAGCGGCACAGTTCCTATGGAAACAGCACCTGCTAGAGGCGAGGACTTCGTTCAGCTAGACCAGTCTACAGTTCCTGCGACTGAACCAGCTGACCTGAAAAGTAGCCCTGGCAGAGACACAGATCAAGCCGATTCCTCGGACATCAACTCCTGTTCTTCCAAGTCTCCGCAAGCGACGAAAGACAGCCGTATACCGGGGACACAGAAGGAATCGGCTACGGTAGTCCGGGAATCAAGACCAAGCCACCGGACTCCGGCATCACAGCGGGACCCCGACAAGGAAACAGCTGGCCGGGATCACCGCACGAAGAAAGGCCGTGAGCTGGAGAAGCCGAAAGCCTATAAGGACACCGATGGACGGACCCATACAGAGAGCCGTACCACGGAACCTCATCCTGAGACCAGTACTCGGAGCCGTACCCCGCAGCGGGCTACAGCACGGACATCTGAGAAGTCACGGACCCACAAGGAACGGACTTATACAGATCGCCGGGACTCCGCATCTGACAGGACACGGACTCACGGGGAACGGAAGCAGCAAGAACGGCATGAGTCGATTTCCAGTTCAAGTCACACCCGTTCCACGGAACCGTATACCGGTACTGCGATAGCCAAGTCTCATAGACGAAGCCGATCCCCACTACCGCATCGAAGTCGGGAGCGATATCAGTCCAGGCGACGGTCCCGTTCACCTTACGGAGAGCGACGGTACAGGGAGACCTCAAGGCAAAGGAGCCGTTCACCGGTTTCCCGTCATCGGCTACAGTATACGGAGTCGGGAGAACGGACTTATACCCACCGTCACCGCAGCCCGGGTCATCATGGAAAACCCGAGCATCGGGATAAGAAGAAGACCGGGGATGCAGCCAGGGACCAGAGCCATCCCGCGGAGCGGAGTGAGCGGACGTCTGTTCCGAGAAGGCCTCCAACAGCAACCATCACCACGGGAGAAGTTCCTTCTACGGAGGCTCCGGAGGTTACTCAACCCCATTCTACTAGCAGTGCTGAGTCTGGCTCGGAGGATGAGGGCCATGCACGACGCTCCACTTCTGCGGCATCTTCATCTCAAGTTTCGACCCCCACCCGTCAGGCGGAGGTAGAAAGCAGCGGCAAGGAAGAGATTTCCTTCAGAGCCAGG
>JAVTVY010026240.1:0-11025 GCA_036873755.1 Hanleya hanleyi | reverse complement strand
TAGTGGTGTGTTAAAGGCCTGTTTTGTTTGTGTTAAACGAGGAATTCAAATGGAGTCGGGCATATTCTTCAATATCGATGCGTGTTTATGCGAAACAAATGTGAAAACAGAACCATAAATCTATATACATTGTGTTCAGATTTATTTCCGGTAAAACGCATCTCCGGCAACATGAAACCCCAGAGCTTCCGGGGCCTAGGCGTCCCTTCGACCCTCACCTGTAAGGCTGCGAAGATCGCTTATTTTAGCTTTGTGTAAATGAATCAATCGGGATCATATTGGTTCTAATGTTCCATGATGTAAAGGTCATCGTTTTTTAATGTGTGTTTTTTATGTGTTAAATATAGCTAGAAAGTCAAATGGATTCAGGCATGAAGTATGATTTTTTCAATATCGATGCGTGCTTTAAATGCGAAACAAAAGTGAAAATAGAACCAAAAATCTGCATACGTTATGTTCGAATTTATTTCCGGGAAAACGCTTAGAACGCATCTCCGGAGATCTGGGACTTCAGAGTTTCCGGGGCCTAGGCGGCGGGCCCCTGTACCCTCGCCTGTTTGGCTGTGAGGATTTTCTTGTTTTATCTTTGTGTGAATGAATCGTATCGCTAGGCATATTGGTTCCCTTCCAAGAACTAAAAGTCATCGTTTTGTATGTTTTAAATATAATTAGAAAGTCAAATGGATGCAAGCATGAGGTGCGACGTTTTCAATACCGATGCGTGCTTATAATTGCGAAAAAGAATCGTGAAAATAGAACCATGAATCTGCATACGTTATGTTCGAATTTACTTCCGGGAAAACGCTTAGAACTCATCTCCGGAGATCTGGGACTTCGGAGCTTCCGGGGCCTAGGCGGCCCCTGGACCCTCGCCTGTTTGGCTGTGAGGATTTTCTTGTTTTATCTTTGTGTGAATGAATCGTATCGGTAGGCATATTGGTTTCCCTTCCAAGAACTAAAAGTCATCGTTTTGTATGTTTTAAATATAATTAGAAAGTCAAATAGATGCAAGCATGAGGTGCGAGGTTTTCAATATCGATGCGTGCTTATAATTGCGAAAAAATCGCGAAAATAGAACCATAAATCTGCATGCAGTATGATCAGTTTTATTGCCGGGAAAACGCTCAGAACGCGTCTCCGGCGATCTAGGACCGCGGAGCTTCCGGGGCCTAGGCGGCCCCTGCACCCTCGCCTGTTGGGCTGTGATAGTCGACCGGGCCCCCTCACTTTCAATTACGTTCCGACGCCACTGTTATAACACATAAGGGGAGTGGGAAGATCCCTCTTCACGCATTTTGGGGGTGTAAAGTCTGTTTCCGGAAGTAGGTATCCCTCTTTACGCATTTTGGGGTGTAAAGTCTGTTTCCGGATTTTTTCGTAAAGTCCTAGCTTCACATCCACCTGCAATAACACAACGCAGCTTTGGGAACTCCATGACACCTTTGAGACCAATCTAGATCCAATTTGACGTCATTTTCCCTAATGTTTTGGGAAACGTTTTTCGCCTTTTTTTTCAGAAAAAAGTACATCCAAACAACATGACCACCATAGATTAGCGCTTCAAGTGGCGATCCTGCCCGACCCCTCAGGACTATGTACGGCTCACATGGACCCATTTGACTGCGCGGTTTATTTTTTTCCACATTTTATTTTTTTAGGGAAGATCCTATATTTTGCATCCAGCCGGCTTATCGCATGACCCGACCTGCCCTCTTCACATTGCCATAGCAGCCCGAGGTCAATGGAAACCCGTCATAGGTCAACTCACATCAAACCCACATTGTTCCCGCCTCCACCTCAGATCATGAGATTTCGCGTTTATATACTACTACCGATCATTTTGGGAGATTCACCATGTTGGCAGATTGGGGAAGATTAAAGATCTTTGATTTCGTCGGAGTCTCAAAAATTGGTTAGCATGAAATAGGTCTCCTTTGTGTACATCGACTCTGGCACACACGTATATATGTCACAGGGTCATTTACATTATTGAAAATTTTTAATTTACGGCAAAAGAAATCCACCAACTCCAAATTATATATAAGTGGCCTGGGCGATTTGGGGTGGACAGAAGTTCTGGGCAGGGGCGTAAAATGGCCCCCTCGCCCCGCCCACCCCCTTTCCACTCTATATCCTTTCACTATCCCTAACTTCCCACACTATAACTTAGGGTCAAGCTCTACTAGAAAATGTAAAACAAATCCCAAGATTTTCACCATGATGACGTCACAGTGACGTCATTTTCAACAAGAGCCCAAGGGGCTTCAATATACGCCCGTATATCTGGAATTACATTGGTCCAAATTTCAAGGTTCTTTAATAGTCTTTATTCCTATTGGTAGCTAGCAATCCAGAGAAAGGTCTACAATTTTGTGCTTCTGAGAATGTAACATATATCACATCTTATATTGAATGATAAACTAAAATGGGCTTAACCCTTGGTAACCAGTTGACCTTGAAGCAAGAGCCGAGAGCTCACATATCCCACACTGAAATCGACAATAGTCAAACACAAGAAAATAGTAGTTTTCCTGCAAATGAATTTCCTTCAGACGACAGAATTTTTCATGAAGGAAGAAGAAAGTGATGAAGTAAACCTTTGTTATTGAGTTGATAAATAGGTATGAAGTTCTTAAAGGACCCAGGCTCTCTCCGTTAAATTAGTAAATGTATGGTTTTTATTTCACAACACTTTAACTAAATGCAGCTGTTTCAAACATGGGAGACAGCTCCACAGGACAATACCATATACATGTAGGGGAGAGAACTTTGAAGATTGCAGCTAAACTTGATTCAGTTTTGGGGGACTGTGACCTTGACCTTTGACAAATTGATCTCCAGATGTATGCCTCCTCTTTGCCATGCAAGTAAGGTATACTCAACCTACACGATCTCATCTTCGATAGGCATATGAAAATGTGACTTTTAATGATTTCTTGATTTTGATGTCACAGTGACCTTGATCTTTGACCCACATTTTGGTATGTAACACATCATGTCCCTCTAATGTATCTACTAGCAGAATTTTTTTTATTTTTAATGATTTCCCGATTTTGGGATCACAGTGACCTTGACCTTTGACCTTGACCTAGATGTTGGTACACGACACATCGTCTTCCCTCAATGTATCAATGGACACACACAAAAAAGTAATTTTCCAAGATTTCTTGATTCTGGAGTCAGTGACCTTGACTATTGACCTTGACCTAAATTTTGGTACATGACAAACCGTCTCCCCGTAATTTCTCAATGGACACAAAATATCATGATTTTAAAAATTTCACGATTTTGGGGTCACAGTGACCTTGATCTTTGACCTTGACCTACAATTTTGTATGTGACACATCGTGCACCCACTAATGTATCTACTGACACAAAAAATGTTATTTTTAATAATTTCCTGATTTTGGGGTCACAATGACATTTGACCTTGACCTAATTTTTGGTATGCGACACTTCATTTCCGCCTATTGAATCCACTCACAAAAAATTAGTAATTTATGATTTCCTGATTTTTAGGTCACACTGACCTTTGACCTTGATTCTGGGGTCACAGTGACCTTGACTATTGACCTGGATCTAAATTTTGGTACAAGACAAAACGACTCCCCGTAATTTCCCAATGGACTCATAAAATAATGATTTTTAAAAATTTTACGATTTTGGGGTCACAGTGACCTTGACCTTTGACCTTGACCTACATTTTGGTAGGTGAAACATCATGTCCCCCTAATGTATCTACTGACAAAAAAAATATTTTTAATAATTTCCTGATTTTGGGGTCACCGTGACCTTTGACCTTCGACCTTGACCTATTTTTTGGTATGCGACACTTCATTTCCCCCTATTGAATCCACTCACTAAAAATTAGAATTTTTTAATGATTTCCTGAATTTTTGGTCACACTGACTTTTGACCTCTGACCTACATTTGGTATGCAACACATCGTTCCCCCCCCCCCCAAGGGCATCCACTCACCAAAAATTTGAACTGTAGATAAAGAAGAGTTCAATTGAACCCAAAATACGCCCGTAAAATAATAGTCGATAAACAACATTTTTATCTCCTGAATGTTGTTATAGACAAGGTTAACAATACAAATGAACCTACCTGGACTTTATGTTGTTTGTATTGTTGCAATAGTCATAATACTGTACATGTATAAGCCATCATTGTTGTATACAGTGGTGTAGGCAGGTTTGGAAATCAGGTCGGGGGTGTTACATAAAGGCCTGGATTGGTATTTGTAGGAGCAGGTAGAACTCCAGTTACTCTTACTCTGCAGGAGTGCATATTCCCCCACCCCTGGTTATGCACTTATATCTGTATCAGTAACTTTAAAACAAAATATGTGTTAGCATAAGCTGCAAAAGTAAGCTCATCAGCCTGATGAATGAGGTTGAAATAACAGTAGGTGCCAAATACAAGGATTTCAGGCCAAAATCAAGGGGAGTAGCTGAAGAAAACATCAAATAAGCTCAAAAACAGTTTGTGCACATCTACACATGGTACCGATCATATGTACCAAATTTCAAAAGAATCCATCGAAAAGTCTGGGACGAGTTGCGTTCGCGAGGACAGTAGGTGGCAAATAAAGATTTCTTACCAAAATCAAGGGGAGTAACTCAAGAAACTGTCGAATCAACTCGAGAAAAGTTCATGCACATGTGCACTTGGCACCAATCATGTGTACCTAATTTCAAAAGAATGCAATGAAACCCCTAGGACGAGTTTCGTTCACGAGGACTGTAGGTGCCAAATAAAAGAATTCCAGACTAAAATCAAGGGGGGATAACTCAAGAAAACGTCGAATTGGTTCGAAAAAAGTTCAAGCGCATGATACTGATCATGTGTACCA
The DNA here is from genome assembly GCA_036873755.1 of Hanleya hanleyi. Classification (NCBI taxonomy): domain Eukaryota; kingdom Metazoa; phylum Mollusca; class Polyplacophora; order Lepidopleurida; family Hanleyidae; genus Hanleya; species Hanleya hanleyi. The sequence continues at coordinate 6,167 of JAVTVY010026240.1, read as the reverse complement.
AATTTCAGAAGAATCGATAACTCTGGGACGAGTTGCATTCACGAAGACAGTAGGTGCGAACATTTGCGTACACTTCGCCATCCATAAGATGGCTTGCGAATCGTGTGTCTCCATTATCGCGGAGCGATATCCGGTGTTTTACCGGATTCTGTTCGGCCTTCATCCGGCGGAGAACAGACTCGAGAAATCTGATAAATTACAGGTATTCATACCACTTCTGAAACAGATATTGCCTAGGCTTACACAAATATATAGGTATGACTAACTTTCGTATCATACAAGAGGTGTGGTGGATCTGTAATTTTGAACAAGTAGGACATTACATGACTCGAAAATGGCGAGTTACGTTGGGGTTACGTCGGTAGACTTTTGCTGATTGGCTGACGAAGTCATGTGGTATTGATTTATGGAAATTCCCTCCTGCAGTTGCCGAAAGTAGGCTGAACATGGATACACACGATCCCAGGGTCAGTCTTACCGCGTATAGATGACCGATATGGTTACAGGTTGAGGTGCGAAATACAAGGATTTCAGACCAAAATCAAGGGAAGTAACTCAAGAAAATGTTAAATCAGGCCGAAAAAGGTTCGCACACATCTACACATGATACCGATCATGTGTACCAAATTTCAGAAGAATCCATTGAAAACTCTGGGACGAGTTGCGTTGATGAAGACAGTAGGTGCCAAATACAAGGATTTCAGGCCAAAATCAAGGGGAGTAACTCAAGAAAACGTCGAATCGAGCCGAAAAAATTTCATGCACATCTACACATGGTACCGATCATGTGTACCAATTTTCAGAAGAATCCATTGAAAACTCTGGGACGAGTTGCGTTGACGAGAAAAAGTTAACGGACGGACGGACGGACGGACGACGCCATACCATAATACGTCCCGTCAAATTTGACGGGCGTATAAAAACTGTCAATGATCTATGATTTCCTGATTTTAGGCAACAGTGACCTTTGACTTCGACCTCAATTTTGGTACGCGACACACCTAGCGTATCCACTCACAAAAAAATTGCAACAGTGGATATTAAACGTTCACAGATATAGACCGGACACAAACACTTCAGTGATTTCCTATTTTTTAGGCCAGTGACCTTTGACCTCTGACCGACACATCGTCTCCCCGTAGGGTATCCACTCACCAAAAATTGGAACTGTAGATAGGAAACTGTCCCAGATATAGACCGGACACGAGAACCAGACAGACGGACATCACATAATACGTCCGCCAAAAGACATTTTTTGGAGGATTTTTCGGATTTTCGATTCTTTTATTTACGTGTTTTCTTCACAAAAACTGCATGATAAATTAGTCAGTATTAATCTGGTGTGAAATAGAATAGCTTTTGTAAATTTTTGAAAAATGACAAAAACATTGAAATGGGTTCAAAATGAACCAGGTAATATCAACCAGAACATTTTCCGCCAAATGGAGACTTGTTCCTAAAGAATGGGATACCAAGGACAATCCCAATGCTTGACCATGGCGAGGCGCCTGTCATCGCAGGCAGGACGTTTGAACGTTGGCTCAGAGTTTTGATGGAAATATCATGCAGATTTTACCTGTGTAAATGCAGTACACCAGGTCTTATTTGACGCGAGTTTCCGTATTTCTTATTATCAATCTGATAGAAGCTTGCCTCCAGTGTGTGTGTGGGGGGTTGGGGGGTGGGGACTGCGTCTGTTGAGGCTTTCAGTTGACTTAACACAAATGATGAGACGCCTGCTGCCTTTCGCCTATGTTAAGGGGCAATACTTCGTAAGGCAAAAGAATAGTTGTTCCTTTATTGTCAGTTATCTCCCTTGATTGACACAAATAAGCGTCTAATTTGACGAAAGAAATCGCCTTCCCGGTGTTGTCATTTCAAAACCAACAAAGCAAGTCATACTCGCTTCGATTCGCAACAACCTTAAAGGAATACCATAAGACAATCAATTCAATGTAATGGTATATAATTTATTGAAAACCATACTACAATATACACATATACTGAAGTTTAAATATATAGAAAAGTACTTGTATTAGGTACAAATAATGAAGATGTTATTCAAAAACTAAAACATTTCCTATCTTTTCACCCATATCTCCAATGGTAAAAATACCAGTAGATAATCATTAATATAAAAATATATAACTCATAAATAATGCATAATACAATGGATAGGGAATGATGTCTTGTCATAACTGGACTGGAATGCATCATACATGGTTGGTTCATGGTATCTTTAAGGTGAATTTTGAGAATTTCACTGGATAGTATCGTATTGAGGTGAATTCTAATCATCTGAACTTTCCAAACACTATTTACCAAACATCCCAGTAAAATGGTCAGTTCCAGTTGTAAGGCTCTACTGTCCCCACCTTTACACAGCTGATAAACCCTGTCCCAGTTTTGTCATCAGACTTGGCTATTTTGTGATTTTTTTTCATGATCCTTACATGAAGTATGGACCAAAAGGGGATATCATTCAGTTACAACCACAGGACAGTTGATTGGCTTATTTGAAATTTTGAAAAAAAAATGGTGAATTTCATTGGTTCATACAGGAATTCAGTGAACCAATAAGATTGCTTGAATTGGAAGAACATGCAGTCAACCAATCATATTGAAGAGATGAGAAGAGGGCTTATCAGTGCCCATCTCTCCACTGGAGAAGCTAATCCTCAAAATGCAGTCTCTAATTATTAAGGAGACTGACCCTTCATGACTCCCCTAATTTTCCCCAGGATAGTTATTGATTGATAGTTATATCTAAAAGATTGAATCCCCCTCACAATACAGTCCCTTACCAAAAAATCTTGTAAGATCTTGTAGGATTTGAAATTTTCTTACAAGATCTTGTAAGATCTTACAAGACAGTTTTTTTGTCCTACACGATCTTACAAGATCCTGAAGGACAAAGCTGGCTGTCCTACAAGATCCTGTAAGATCCTGCAGGACAGCTGTCCTACATGATCTCGTAAGAATAAGTTTGCCTGTAGGACAAAAAATCAGTTTGCTTTTGGAAAGTATTTTTACAAGACAGTTTTACAAAATATCCACAACATTGGATCAACAGTTGAAGATATGGTTAGCCCTTTCTCTTTTAAAAATGGCAGGCATATTATCATAATATTTTCCAAAATTGTACTTCTATCTACTGAGTCAATCATATGGAGAACCTCATAGATCTGTTTCACGCAAGTAAGAAAATTATTCTTGAAAATTTAAAAAAATCTATCTGATAATAGTTTACTTTCAAACCTGATTGGGAAATTCTGTCAAAGTACTACATTTGTTCTTCAATATGTTATCTAAACGATGATACGAGTTATCAATATAACTATTTTGGTGTTTGGATACAGCGACAAAATGTGACGAATTCTTCAATCAACAACAACAACAACAACAGCTTGAAGTGAAAAATACACAAACTTTACATAAGACTTCAGAGATCATATTAGTGACATATGGGTTTTCATTTGAACAAAATAAAGATATCAATCTCTACATAGTGTTATCAAAATAGTATCATATTTGTGTAAGAAAATCTTGTTGAATTTAGATTTTATAATAAAATTAATAAGTTTAATAAATAATTAATTAATAATCAGTCCAATCCAAAGATTTTATAATAAAATTGGGCATAATGAAGAAAATAATTTCAGAAGACTACATCAGTTCTAACATGATTTTCAAGAAAAAAATGTCCATTAATGAATACTCTACCCTCTTCATTATCCCCAATTATATACAGATAATATTTATTCTGTTTTCCTGGTAGTCTATTACATTAGCAATTGACTTGCTGGCATTAATTTCACAATTTGAGGAGAGTTATCTCCCCTGTACCGGTATATTTTAATTGGCCACTGGCGGCACCACCATACTGTCATATGAGAACAACAACATAGAGGATAGAGTGCAAAAAGAAAGTTGATTTGTTCATTTTAAGCTGGAACTATTGAGGTTTAAAGAACTGTATTGCAGATGGTGATGAGTGAAGCTACATGTAGTGATGGTAAGTAAGTTATAAATACAATTATGTTATCATTTTATTAGCAAAGCAATTCTTATTTCTAGTTACACTCATAATGTTGTAATGTGGACCCTCTATGAGCTTTAACTATCAACATGTTTCTCTTCATATACTTGCCATATTAAACAATTGATACTCTTCTCATTAACTACTGCAGCACTTCACCTTATATTTGCAGTCAAAATTAATGACTCATTTAGCCTGGAATTCACAAAGAAATATCCATAACTCTATCTGTCTTAAAATTCCTTTCCGATCTACCCAGGTTCATCAAGGCAGTGTATTGTTGCATTGTCAGCTGGAAAAGCCCAGGCTTGGGGACCTCATGTGAAGATTGGCCATGCACCCCTAGCTGGAGGAAATCTCCCGGAGGGTGAGATATATAGGTTATATCACATCACTGCTTGTGTATTTCCTGTCAAACAGTAGGATTTAACTTGCTATGAAGTTTGTTGTTTTGAAATGTTTATCATTTCCTGCTTATATTTCCAGAAGATTTGAGAATATTTCCATACCAAAGTTCTGATGAAATCGCGTAGGAATATTTATTAAAATAAATTGATAACAAATACACTGTTGGCATAACCGATATTTGCTATGATAAAAATATGACAAGGAAAAGCAGGATAAATTATGATTAGATTTCCTATCATCATAACCATGATAACAGGCTATATTTTAAGTGTCTATTTATTGCACTATTCTTGACCAAGGCTAAGGATTGCTGCATAATTCAATTGTACGTCTGTACCCACATCTTGAAAAATGAGAACATTTCATTCATTCATTTCATTTAAAACGTTTGAAACAATTTTTTTCTCCTCAGATGCAACCAATCGGACATGTTCGAGGTGCACATTTCATCGACTCGGAGCAGACATGTGATCATGGAAATCATGCAGCGTATTGTTGAATTACTTCTTCGCCAAAGAGGAAATAGCATCAAGCAATATTACATGACCAATACAACTGGATGACAAACATTGTTAAAATCATATTAGTGTACATTCTCAATATTTTTTCCAGTTGTGCTTGCGTTTTCATTTAGTGTTGATCCATAATTCTGGATTCCACTTCAAAATTGCTTTATAATACTTATAACATGCATTCAAGAATGTGTATTTTACATTAATAACAAATGACTTGAATGACTTTGGTGCTACTGGACCCAAATAATCTTTATTCAGTGAGCGGCACATGTTTGGTTTTTGCAGAGGGCACACCAATAACAGTAACATCACATTTCTATGATATTTCAATGCAAATCATCCTGGTTATCGTCACATTCACTAATATCAGCAATACACCAGTTGAATGTAGTGTAATATTTTTAAGATTTCTCTAATCAAACTTTTTCGCTAATGTCACAACAATTTTATACCATTCTACCCATTTAAATTATGAGGATAACCTCTGAATAGTGTCAGGATAACTTGATAACAATTTCTTCGCTAATCTGATGACTTTTCATTTTTTCTAGATTACTGCCAGAAGAAGTTTCCCTGTACCAGCAAGGTGATTTTGGACGCGATGAAATCAAAATTGAATGGGGAGCTAAAAAGTTATAAAAGACACTTGATCTGCTGAGAAAAACATGGATGCCTTGGACTTTGGATGCTACGTGCATGTGCTGGTTGCTATTGCCTATAAATGTTTCTATTTTATACAATGAAATGTATGACATGACAACATAATAATCCCTTGTGTGTATACATGTAGCTGTATATACGTTTCTGTTTTGTGTGTATAGCTGTCTATACGTTTCTGTTTTATACAATAAAATGTATGAAATGAATGTATATAATTTGTTATGTTGACTCTCATTCGACACAAAACGTTTCATCGTAAACCTGCAGTACTATATTGGACAACCCTGCACAACCATCCAGCATTATTCTATCTGTGTTAATTGACAGCCCTGTAGGACAACCCTGTAGGATCCTGAAGGACAGTCTTGTAAGATCGTGTAGGACAGTCTTGTAGGATCTTGTAAGATCCTACAGGACAGTCTTGTAAGATCCTGTATGACAGTCTTGTAAGATCTTGTAGGATCCTGAAGGACGATCTTGTAAGATCCTGTAGGACAGTCTTGTAGGATCTTGTAAGATCCTGAAGGACGATCCTGTAAGATCCT